>JABBWB010000219.1:0-72454 GCA_016628085.1 Suillus occidentalis | reverse complement strand
TGCGTAAGGTGGCGTTCAGAATTGAGGAAAATATGGTCATGGCAAGGGGACGCCGAGCCGCAGGCTCGGCGGGAGCTTTGCAAGGGGTCGCGTTTTGGGGGTCGCAAAACCATGCCAGGGGTAGCCTCCTTGGATTTCAACATGCAGCGTCTTTTATCAATGGTGAGTCTACACATGTTCTAGCGCATCTCAATAACTTCGTTAAGCATATCATACAGACATTCTTGATGACATGTACCTTTTTTCCTGCAAAGAACAGGTATGTTTCTATGGTGCTACTGCATGATTAACTTACACCTTCAACCTTTTCCAGGAACAAAGTAGACAGACTGGGAGCTGCACAGCCGTTGAATTTGTTGCTGAATCCTGCGGATTCTCGCAGGATTCGCTACCAATGCAGCAGTTATGTAGTACCACCAATCTTGAAGTGTGCAAATTCTACTTGCCTTCACGGTGGAGATAATGCCGAGAAGTTGACACTGATTATCTCGCGGCTAGCAGCCATGAGTCACACAGTATGTTTTTTTTAATCTGTTGCCTTCTTTGCTCATTCTCAAGCTCAAATTTCGTTGGCTATTGACCCACTGTATGCCATACTAGTAGTACACGCTTACAACAACTTTAGACTGGTCTCATTCCCATTCCGAAATCTCATTCCCCTGCTGTACGTTTTCCAATCTCGTCCTCAGCACACTCCTGCGCAGCCTTCTGCATAGCCTTCACAACTTCATCAGCTTCTGCAAAGGCCCGGGTACCTAAATTCTTGTAAACATTTTGTATGATACTTGCTTGAAAGCCTGTAGCATTTGCAAGCTGTTGGACACGGCAGTCGAAGCCAATTTGTGCAAAGTCTCCAATATCACAGATATGGATGTCAGGATTGAAGAGCGCAACAAGATCATTGCTGGAGGGTACAGTAGTCTTTTGAAGCTGGGTTTCCTGAGATCGTGGCTGAGAGGGGTTGTCTGCACTCTGTGGCTGGGACTCAGAGAGATTTCCTGTGCGAGTTTTGGCCTGTTGAGATGATTGGTGGTGCAGATGTACAGGCATTATATATTTGCGTATAGTAACTGACAAGGGTCCCAGTCAGTGGCAGTCCGAAGCTTAGTGAATTTCATAGTATACTATACATACCCTAGAAGCAGTGCAGTGAATATCGGCAACTTGAATGCTAATAAATTGTTGTAGACGGCGAACTGTATAAGCCGTCACACAAATGAATCTGGATTGGGCTAGTGATAATTGGGTACAGAAAATCCAGTGGTTAGAGTGGTTGTGGTAGCGACTTAAAATTTTAGCCCCCTAAACAAGTGGCTGTCTCTGATCTCTTTGTACTCCGTCTCTCACCATTGGCAGTGCTCCTACAGACATGTCTGTCTTTGAGCCAATATCAGTCCTAACACTCCTCAAAAACTCGACAGCCATTCCCCCCCTCGAAAAAAATTCATTTGAGAAACGCTGGGCTGCTAGCGTGAGTCCAATGCACTGGCAGTGAGACAACAATACTTACTGACACAACATGATGATACTAGGTAGAAAAACGTGTTGCTGCATGGAAAGACTCACGCAGTCATAAGTGCAATCCTCGGCCAGAGTTCCAGTTAAAGTGGGAGGCCGAAGTCGTTGAGTATGTCCAGTGTGTGTGGGACAAGACACGAACACGATCAAAAAAGAACGAGCTGAGCACACTGGCCTTCAGTGTCCCATTGTTGGGCCCACGATTTTTGCCGCCAACGTATCTGCACAGCCGTAAACGTTCAGGTGGAGGACCAGTTGAACCTACTGCGCAATACCTCAAGCCATTAAATATTATTCACCCGTTTTATTTCCCGCAGCTCGCACAATGCCCTCGTTGTGGCTCACATGATGGTGTTGTCTGGGAGGGCTGGACAAGTACAGGAGCGCGGGAGCTCCATGGCCTGTGCTATGAGGAGATGGCCCTAGGCACACAGTTGCGGTGCAATATCTGCAAGGAAAAGTCAGCGAAGGAACCACCTACAACAGGAAACTCACAGGGACTTGGAAAATCATTAGAGATTGAAGGCTACTGTTTTGCAACAACAAGCGCAGCATATTGGAAGTCATGGGAGCATTGGAAGATTCCTCGTGAGCATCGCATGTCAGATATTAGTCGTATCAACACGCACCTGACACATGTTGACAAACAGGTGGCATCCCAGTCTTCTTCTATCGTTGTGCTCTGACACGCGAGCTTTTCGACTTACTGGTGGAGCTACGACCATCAACGACCTCAGCAGGACTGGAAGAACGAGTCAAACGTGAGTGTTCTGCAGTCTGTTTCTATTTAACCTTGCTGCTTACCTTATTGGGTGTTCATAAGAACTCCACCTGCTGGAACACAAGCGCCGAATGCTTGAATACTTAGAGGAGGTTTCCAGGCAGCCAAAGGCAAATAACATTGTCAACTACTTTACTGGCGGTAAGGGTTGCAGTAGTCAGATTCACGTTCTCCAGGAATTCTCGGACCCTGGCAACTCACTTGGCTATGCTGACAAATGGATTTCGGACGAGGTCATTACTGAAGTGTTTGTCGATTTCACTACTCGTACAAGGCAAAAGGAGAGCGAGTTGTACTTGAAGACATTATCAGGTACATTTTCATATGATCTTGTCAGTTCAACTCACCTGAACTCAACACTAGCCATATGTGGTTCACTCGACAATACATTCAAAGCTGCAAACAAAGCAACGCTCACCAACAAAGATCGTCAAAAGTCGAGGGAGTTGAAGGGTGGCATCCTGAGTGTCCTGAATGAGGATAATCAAATCGTCTCATGGGTAAGTTCCAAGTCATTGAATGATAGCTTGCCCACTGACTTCCCTTGGTTCGTCACAACCACTATTATAGCGCTTCTGTCAGACTCGCACAAATGCCGAGATAACTGAACTTCTCCGAGGTCTCCAGCACCGTCACAAGCTTCTCAACGTTCCACAGCCCAAGATGATGGTAGCGGACAATTGCTGCCAAGTTCGAAAGGCTGTGACTGCTGCAATGCCAGAGACTGACTCAAAGCTCGATGTCTGGCACTTTGGTGCGAGGTGAGCTGAGTGTCTCTATTTTTGATTGGTACTACATATTAACAGAATTAACAGATATATTGCGGCCATCCTTAACTCCAGCAAAAGCCCATATCGAGCTGCTGTTGCTGCCGACATCATGGGCGCAATACTCAAGAAGCATGCTGAATGTGGTCAACCTGCAGAATATTGGGATCGAGAGGAACAGGAACAGAGACTCGTTGTTGCATTTGATAAGTGGGCAGACAAAGGTGTCTGGTCTGCAGCTGCGCAGAAGGTGAGTAGTATGGAATTGCCAGACTTTGAGACAGGTACTGATGCTATCCACTGGGGCAGGTTCACCAAGAACAATTGAAGCATGTCCGCAATGGCTGTCTCGAGCGCAACACCAAAGGAATCAGGGCCGACGGCAGCCGAATTGAAGGGTCCCATAAAGGCTGGAATTCACTCCAGCGTGCACAGCCAAGTGGCATCATAATGCTTAGTGCTCTTGGCCACGACTTTGTCCTTCGTCGTAACATTAGAGTCGCGTTCAGCAGACCGAGTATGACACCGTTCATCAAGTTCACCCATGGTTCTCACCACCTCCAACTCTGCAATCACATCGCGAAACTTCACAACACGCTGCAACAACAGAATCACTCCGAGCTTCCTGAGCTAGATGATGTGGACTCAGGTGAAACTTTCGGGCTGGTTGTGTCGGACCATATCACAACATTCGGGGGACTTTTAGTGAAGGAGGAGGATATTGAGGATGGGCAACTGGATCCATTCGGTCCCACTACTGATCCTCTCACAGGTGAGGAGATAGACTTGACTCTACAGGCTAGTCGCAACATTTTTGTCAATGAGTGGCAAATCGACCCCGCACTTCTCGAACTTCCTGCTGGAGCATCCAAACCTTCAAGTTCGAGACTACCAGTAGCTTCTACCATGGCCACGCCCACTTCGCCAACGAAACGAAAGGTCATTTCATTACTAGACTCTGACTCGGACGACCAGGACAACAGCAACAGCACCACAAAAAGACTTCGGCTGATTTGTCAGGGCAATGCTCTCAAGGTATGCGAGCAGCGGCTCCTTGCTTATTGCCTCTACTAATTTATCTCAATCAGCCAGCATCTCTCAGTAATGTTCCCACTACAGTGCCAAGTACTGGGAAACTGGATGGGTACTTTTCCTCGGTACAAGCTAAATCTGGGCCTCGTCATCACAATATCGGAGACACGGCAACCCTGTCTACTGATATCCCCCCTTCCACCAGCGCTGGAATCAACAACTCACTCTCTTCCATCAGTGCTGGAATCAACAACCTGCCACCTTCTACCACCAGCGCTGGAATAAACAACCTGCCACCTTCTACTACCAGCGCTGGAATCAACAACCTGCCGCACGTGAGAGCAGGCCAGACCCCTTCTCAGCACCTTTTCTCCATTGCCACTGGCATTGATCCCTGCTCTTTGACCATCCAAGACCCGGATGAGTTTTACTTGTTCATGGATATGCGAGCCGAGTTCAAATGGCTCTCGTACCAAATGACATCGAAGTGCTGGGTCTTCGCTACAGAGGAATATAATCTCCGTCTGGTGAAGAAAAAGGGTGAGTCAGTTGTCAGAAAGAATCCACAGGCTCTCCTCCGTGCACTGGGCAACATCGAGCCGAAGTTGATGAACAAGATCATCAAGGATGACTATACTTGTGAGCTTGTTCACCCTCTCCATCTCTCTCTCGCTTCTTCTGACAACTTCGCAAACATAGCAAAAAAAAACAACGAGTCCTTTTGGCGCCGGCATTGCTCTGTTGTGCCCCTCGTGAAGAAAGAGCCAGGGAAAAAGGTAAATTACTCGCATCAATGTGACTATCCCTATGCTCATCATTGCATCATCCCTCCTCGCTAGCCTCGAAAGCCACAGACGTGCTCCCGCTGCCAAACCATCATGTACCCTGGTGCCGAAAACTCTCCCCTCAACCACAAGAAGGGTTATTGTGCCGATGGTGTCAAGCAAGTGTCGAAAGATGGTGGGGACGAGCTCCCTCCTTGGCCTCAACCACGAGGCATATTCTCCGAGGGCCGTATGTTCCACCCTCACACCTTCCTATCAGCCATTCAGTCTATCTACGAGCATGTGTTCATGCATGGGCCAGGAGACATGGACATGCTTGAGACCGAAGCATTCGCAAAGTTGCTCGTCTCGCGCACAGAGGTCCATGACGACGGCACAGTCCTATTCCGACTCTTCAAGGATTTTGTTGTTGACCCGTCTACTCCCCGCGAGCGCATAGTCACTCATAACAATAACGAGTGGCTCACGATCAATTATCTCTCTGGCAGGCAGTAGTTCCCACTCGTTGCTTTGTGAGTATTTTCTGTTGCCTTCACATTCTAAAGTCGCTGATTGTTGGTCCTCTCACTCAGTCTTTTCGTTGTGTTTCGTTTGTGTCCGTGTGTCCGCGTGTGTTCGTATGCCTTCCGCGTTCGTACGTCTCCTGCGCTGCTTTGTGAGTAGTATTTTCTGTTGCCTTGCCTTCATATTCTAAAGTTTTGTCCCCCTCAACTCAGTCTTGTCGTTGTGTTTTGTTTGCTTCCGTGTGTCCGCGATTATTCGTATGCCTTCCGCGTTCGTACGTCTGCGCAAATTCAAAGTATATTTGGTATTGGAGTCGGGTGGTAGGTCTCTGAGTGTGTACCCTACGAAAACTTCAACTTCTCACGTGACCCAAACTCACGTGATATTCAAACGGTCCAAACGGTCAGTCGGTCTTTGAAAAACGGTCAGACCGTTTGTAAGCGTCCCCTTGCCATCTCGAAGGTGCCGAATTGAGAACGTTAACCGAGACTCGGAAAGTTCATCAATTGGCCATGGACCCATTGAAGGTGGCCACTGCAGCTGTGCTGAATCCAAGGATCAAATTTCAAAAAGCATCGAGGAGTACCATGACAGGAAGAACGCACCACCAATCGACGAACATTCCGCAGAGAACAACGATAGCGCTAAACATAAGTAAGTATTCTCAAGTTCTAGTCTCCGCTGACCCAGACCCGGATCAGAAAGATACGATAAATGAAAGAACCACAGGAGCATTACCTCTAACAGTACGTTGCAGGGGGTTTGATTTTAATTGATTCCAATCATAACGTGTGTGGTGGCAAGGTGACTGAGAAGAGGTGTTATGGATTCAGACAGGAATGAGTTCAAGAACTTGACTCATGCGAGGATAAATCCGGAAAGGCGAGTGACAACTTGAATTTATCCCCCTTCCTTATCCTCCACGCCATCTTCCTACATATATCAACTGACCTACAGCAGAAGCCTCGACTCCCAGTCAGCTGCTGATCGAATCGACCATAATGCCAGCGCCAGTAGCGGTGTGTGTCGTTGCGGCTATTGCAAGTGTCGCTGCTGTTATCGCTTTCCACGAGGTGATTTTTTTTCGTTTCTTGTATCTCGCGTTCCGTCTTCACCCGCAACACTCTGATCTACTTTTTAGTTTGTCTATGAACCACACATCGCCCCCGCCATCGAGCGTTGGGCAGAGGACTTCCTCGCCAACCGTCGTGCTCGTCGCAGAGGTCCTGTTCCTTTACAATCCACCCAAGGGTCTGTGCATGGAGGCCCAGTCCCCAGCGGTGCTGATCTGAGGCAAAGGACTTCTGCGGGTGAAGAAGATTCTATCGAACTACGAGGCTTCAACCTTGATGAATGGCGGAACCAGGTTCATCGCACCGCTCCAGGTACGAGTATGAGGCGGAGAGTAATCCCTGGCACAGATCAAGGGAGTATGTCTAGCACATTAGATGAGGTATGCTTGTTCTTCCACTTCCCATCTTACCTTTTTGGATACTGACCAAAAGAAACCAACAGTCTTTCACGTCCCTCACGCATACCCCCCTCGCACCCACCCATGTCATATCCAATGTCTCTTCCCCATTGACAGGAGCACACTCTTTATCCACACATACGCCCAGTCGCGCCCATTCCCGTGCCACTTCTCGCGCTGCAAAGGAGGAGAGTGAGGGCGACGCCAGTTCATTTTTCGCCCCTTCTCCCCCATTCTCTGCGCCACCCAGTCCGCCATTTGGACCCATCCTCCCAGACACCCCTCGCACAAGTGCTGCCTATTCCGCCAACCCGTTTTCTCCGGTTGTGCGCACGCCCGTGCGTTCGCGTGTACCATCGAGCAGGTCTTCTGTGCACCACTCAACCTCAAGCTTAAACTCGCGCGTCAGCGTGGACGTGCAGGGACGGCGCGAGCGTTTCGATTCTAACATCAATAACGGTGTCAATGCGAACACTAGCATTGTGGAGTCCCTATCAGAACGGTACCCTGCTCCACCTACTCCCCCTGTCATGCTCTCCCCGCCTTCATCACACACTGCTTTCTCCTCTCCAAGCGTAGATGTTCTGAGCGTTGGAAGCGGCGATAGCTGCTCTGGCTCTGGCTCTGGTTCGCCATTTGACATGGTCTCCCCACCTGTTCGGATCGGCGAGGTGCACCTCTCCCCGCGTGCTGCGAGCTCGTTATCTCCGTTGATGATGGGCGAGCACGGGTTTATGGTGTTTGGCGGGACGGTGGGTTCAGATGGGGATGTCGTGGCTTCGAGAGGCACAAGTGCGCGTTTGCGTAATCCGTTTACTGCTGGTTTTGATGAGGGGAGTGATTCGGATAGTGGGAGTGAGGGGAGCTGGAAACGGGTTGGTACGGGTCGGAAGTGATGCGATGCTCGTCTTGAGGATGCATCAGCATAGAATAGATGGTGGTGCAGTGCCCATTGATCCCTTTTCTCTCTCCCTCTACTGTCATATCCTATCGACCCTCTGGTTCTTTGTTCAGTCGTTATCTTGTACTCGTGTTATTCTGTCGCTCTTTTCATCTGTGTTGTATCTTAGAGGTCCTCGTCGTGGTTGTGAGCCCGTCGTGGATTACGCTGAAACCTGTGCACGGTGTTTGTGGTAAGCAAGTACGATCAGCCTGCATACCACGAATGCCGTGCGCCGGGATTGGGCGTCTGTGATACTAAGCTTGTCTTACAGGTTGTGCGCTAGACTCGGGCTTGCTAGCTCTTCCGAATGTCACACATGACGCTTTGCGCAACAACACTCACAATACCACCACCGGCGGTAACCCTGGGCGGCGAACTTGGCTATCTTACGTTGATTTACTACTCACTGATGGAGGCTAGACGTCACCCTTTTCCCTTCAGAAAATCATCACTTCCTCTGTCTGATGGGCGTCAGCCATCGGGTCATGGCCGCTGCGGTCTGGCGTAAAGGCCATCTTCAGTAGAGCCTAGGCCATGGCAACAGCACACACACTCGACATCTCCCATGTGGGGATTGTTCTGAACGCGCCATTATTCCATGGTCACCCCGGGATTGCCCGTATAAAAGTCGATCACTCTCAATGACTTTCTTCATATCATTTTACCCCATCATCCTACGCAACCCAATGAGCAAAAGCTCATTATCCCGGGCCGTCACCTTTGTTCCAAGTGCAAGACCATATTCTCAACGGATCAATATGATCACACTATATATATGCGCGTGGCAGACGAAAATCAAGATTCAAGAGAGCTCGATACAGCGGCTCAGATGAGAACGTCGAAGAGTGAAAGGCTATGTGCAAGTGAGCGGTCCTTCCACCCGTTTCAAGTTGTATGGCTGTGGATACTGTCAATGTAGGGATATCTCAGTTCAGCCGATTGACCTCGCACTCATAAGTGCTTCACAGATACAGCGTAGCGTAGTACTCGTGGGGAGGGATAAAGGTGTATGTGTAGGCATTGCCAGCCCTGACTTGGCTATCTTATGCAGCTAAACATGTTTATTGACTGCTCGATACTAGTGGCTAGGCTTCATGATGTTCCCTCCGCAACATCGTTGCTACTTCCGTCCGATAAATGCCAGCCCGTTACTACGATCGATTGCCTTCAGTATGTTACACGCGTTGAAGCTTTGCTTTACGAATCGGAGTCATCCCAGGCCATGCATGCAGCTTCAGCATAGTCCAAGCCCAGTGCCACTAGTGGTGCTGTCCACAATCCACACTTCCACAACACTAAGGTATAAGAATCGATCCCTCTCGATGCTTTCCTCCATCACCATCACACCACTCCTCTACCACCATTACACAACTCCTCTACACAACTGCAATGTGCAAAACCTCGTGGACCATCACCCATTGTGACAAGTGCGAGATCATAGTCTCAAGGGAAAAAGATATCGACGCCAGATGCTTATGGAAGAAGCATATCGAGAGAGCTCAACGAAAAGGCAATGCGCACGTCAAGGTGTTGAAGGCTTTGTGCGAGAAAGATGCGATCGAAGGGAGCGGTCGTTTCATCCGTCTGTATGGCTGCCAATACTGTTAATGTATGTGTGTTTCGGTTCAACTGATTGATCCTCGCACTCATAACTGCTTCACAGATACAGCGCAGCCCAGCACTCGTGAAGGAGACATGTGGATTGGCGGTGCCATGATTAATGTTTGAAGACCTACGAATATTCCATATTATTGCAATTTAAACACATTAGAAATACATATGAGTCATGGCCCAGTAGGCGATGGTATGCGATGGCCATCGCGGCCCAGTCTCGTGAAACGGAAATGACCCACACAGTTGTATGTAGCGATGAGCCACTGATGAATAAGCACAATGCATCGTCCCAGTGTGGACAATCCACTGGTCAATGAACATTTCTGTCCGATGATTTTTACACGCACGTCCACCACAGGCCAGTGGATCGATATTGTGGCATGCACACCTAGCTCAGAAATAAGTACAACGGCCATCACACCATCATTTCCAAACTTAAAACTCACTCACACCTTTGTACTCACCCATACCCTTGTCATGTGCGAAATCATAGAAGTCCAATACGTCTTTATTTGCCCATGCAAGCGCACGGCTGGGCCTGTTAGACTCCATGTCAACAAATGTGAGGAAAGGAAACGAGGAGAGTGACTTTGGTGGTATTGGCATTCTACTGGGAGGCATGGTAACGAACCGCCAATAGCGTGCTCGAGCATGACTGTAGAACAGAAGCTGCCATATGTTAGGCCTTGTCAGGAATGTTATGAGCGCTTTTTCAAAAGGTAAATGTCGTCAGATTCGTCAAATCTTACCATTGATGTTGATCTTCCTCCCAGTCCCAGATAAGCATGTTGTTTGGAATGCGAATCAACTATCATTAAATAAATTTATCATTCATCCTACCTTGGAGAGAAATTTATGAGTTGTAGCACTAGAACAGGACTCAGTAGAACCTACAGATACTTGAATACATACGATCATTTCATGGAGCCTCGAGTACCGTTGCGAGCGTGCCCATCATCCCGAGATATGCAGACGTCGACGATGAGGCACCTTTTCCGAGTTCCCCGGCGACAAAGTCCGCCAACTTCCCTTTCTCGAATCCGTGCTGATAGTCTGACAGATGATTGGCAAGAGTCGCGTCCTTCAATCCCGCCAGCTTACGCAGTTCGTTGCGGAACTCGAGCGAGCCAGGCTCACATTTCTTTCCTTCGACAAGGGCCACGTATAATCCTACGAACATTTGGATGCGCCCGTTGGCAATGAGGAAGTATTTTGCAGCACAATGCTGAGTCATCCCTGACAGTCCATATACTTGTGACAGTCCCCTATTCAAATTTATTTAGCTCTCCTTTCGCCTCGATTGCACAATGGCTACCTGCAGCTCGCCTCCCCCGTATGGCCATATTTCTACGAGTGTATCGCCAGCACAATCCAGACAATCTGTGTTGTCCTCCATAAAGCAAATTCGTATCAAGCCCAGTGTTGACGCACCGGCGTTGAACGACACAATTCCCACTGCGTCTTCATCACAAGACTCCGTTCTATCTCGTGTCCGTGATCTCGTATCTGCTCCCGAATCTACCCCTTCCTCTGCTGCCAGGATCGTCGACGCCTGCGCTGCTGCTCTACCCAATGAAGAGTTCTCTGACCTCTTGCAAACAGCCAACATCGAGGATCACACAGCATTGTATTGGGCGATTGTGAACGACCGTCTAGAAGCCTTTTCGGCGTTGGCTGGTGCCATTTCTGAATTTTCGTACAATTGCTATTCCGACCTGCGTCTTGCATGCATGATCACTAACGATCAAGCACTGTTTGCACAGTTGAATCTGGGAAATTTAAATGGCAAGTGCATTATAAAGCGTACCTGACGTACATGATTTGACATCCACTCATCAGCCAAGGACGAGCCTTTGACACGCTCTATGGGTTGTTTACCAGATGTAATTGAGGTACATGAAGGGGGCACCACTAAACTGCGTGGTGTGCGGGGTGGCTTCCAGTTCGTGGTTTCTTTCCGGATCAAGATGTTCCAGAAACGCCTGCGCAGCGCGGAACAACTTACCTGTGAATTTGTTGCGGGTGGTGCGTTTTTCGTGCCTCTAGGTTTGCTCCTCACGCTAATTTTATGTCGCTGAAGGGCGTATATGGTGGTTGCGTTTTGCGATGGGCCCCAAGTGGAAATGGATTGTCGGGCTTGGCCTTTCTGCGCCCAGTTTTCCAGCTTGTCCACAAGTAGTCCTTCAAATAGAGACTCACGGTGGTAGGGTGAAAAGGAGAGTGGGCTTTCATGAAGGATTGCGCTTCATAGATTTGAGATCCAGAGAGACGCTTGTGCCAGAAGGGTGAGCCTACTCTATTTCGACTCACTTGAAGCCAAGATACTGATGGATGTATGTTTCACATGTTCCCCTGGTGGCTGACCCAATAGCGGTAAATTATTAAAAGGCAGTGTAGCTGGCGAGCCGTACACCTCGATTTCGTGGTCGTTGGGCGATTGGGTGATTTACGAGTAAGCCTCTCGTTTCCTCAACTTGCAATCCCGGTTGTGTTATGAGCGGTGATTGGGCAAATCGATATATCTTCTCCTTTTGACGAATCCAACTGACTGTGCTGTTGTAGTAATCCCGTCTATGTAGACTGCGATGGCACTTTGCATGCAACACTGGAGATGACACTCAAAAGTTCAAGTTAATTTTTGTGACATGTATTTGTTGTCAACGAGAATGGGAAGAGGGTGACGGACCGTGGTTCATTGGGTTGTCTCTGCATGCTCGATAGTTCACGTAAAAATTGTGTTCTTCGCGAAAAATCCTCAATCCGTTTTTGATGATAGTTTGGGGTGGTGGGGATTAGTGTACGGTCAAATAGAGGGGTGTAAATTTACACCATGGGTTAGTGACGTTCAAGTTACCGCGCAATCGAGCTGCGGATGTATTTGAATTTTGCCGAGTCGTCACAGTCTTCAATTTGGTTCTCTGTTTCTCTTCTTGTCGCGTGCTTGTCTTATTCCATCTCTCTCCTTGTTTGCTTTGTACTTCCGAGTTGCCCTCAGCGCAACCTCAGCGACATCATTGTAGTTTGGCGAGAGACTTTGAAAGTTGAACAGGTTGAACGCATGGTGGGTGAATCTTCAAGTTGACTTGAAACATGACTCGATACAACCGCCTTAGATGTCAGTGACGAGTGTGAATGGGTACTTCAGTATAGTCCAACTCACTGACAAGGTCTCGCTGAGCCCTATGGGAATGAATCAAGTGGTAAGCGCTTTCAGGCGCTTTCTTTGATCAACTAGTCCTGATATGATGATTGCTATGATCTCTTCCCAGGCCAAATTCCTTCACCTACACAGTCTCAATGAGTCGCACAGAACAAGTCATATCCGACATTGCAATTGAACGAACGCAGAAGGCATTGGATGATGCCACATCAAATCTACACTCGACCTTCAATAGAAAGCTCGATAAGTGGGATCAGGCAGGTTCGTCATTGATAATCCATCTCAGTTAGGGTGGTCAGTGGTCACATTCAGATTACTATGGTATCCTGCAGAGGACTGTGTTGCCCAGACCACTCAAGAAGTTGGATCAGCGCACGATTTCTATGTCCAGAATGCCACAGCCATCAAATCAGCATCCGACGCAATGGTCACGGACCTCTCAAAGAAGAATATGGGCGACTTTCTGGGAGAGGCAAAGAAGGTGATGGAGGCCCTGGATGTTCTGCAACAGGTTCACCCGTTTGTTGGTGGTGTGTTTACCACTTATCGATGTTTCCACCTCAGCTAATACTTGGATAAATCGCAGTGGCTATACTCGCTTTCAAGGCTGTCGTGAATCTTGAGCTAACAAGAAGAGAAAATGATCGTAGAGTAGGATTGATGTTAGCTCAAGCATCTGACATGATGACCATGCTTCTCCAGTTCGTCAGCCGACAGTTTTGCATGACTTCTACTGATCCATTTCGATGGTAGACTCAAGGACACTAGAGATCCGACTATCGTAGGACTTCACGGCAACATTCGGGGGCGGTTGGATCGTGTTCTTGATGGCATCAAGCAAGATATCGAGGATTGCGGAAATGCCATTGACAAATACTACAAGTCGAAATTCATGGGTTAGTTTCCCTCATTCTTGGGTGTTTCATGTAGAAAACCACATTCCCAGTGAAATTTTTCAGATCCTCCCACTGGGAGAGCGAGTTCTTGAACGTTTGCAGCAGTTTTTCCCAGCGTAAGCAGGACCTCCAGCTCGCCTTGAATATCAGGACGACGTTGAGGGTTGATATTGCCATTGATAAGCTTGAAGAGCTGATCCGAATGCAAAGCGATCGCGAAGCAAAATTCGAGAAAGAAGTGCAAATGCGCGGCGGAAGAGAGAAATGCTTGGAAAGCGAAGAAAAACTAGCAGAACTACTAAAAATTGCCGAGCAACGGGAAGGGCGTCCACAGAATAAAGCGCATGCTGATGCTCCCTCCAAAGATGCCAGCAAGCCTACTTCAAAGACCGCATCGGGACTTGATGCATCGCTGCTTTACGAAATCCGCGCTCCGTTGCGCAACTTGCTTGACGAGAATCGCGCGCTCTTCATGTTCAAGCTTGATACACAGACATCCGACATCAAAGATGCCATCAAGGATTCTGAAACACGCATTATGTGGGCCTTCAACAGTAGATTTCGACGGGTCAAGGATCCGGTACGGATTAAGAAACTCAACCTTGTCCATCGCTAACTCGGTCAATTTCACCAGCACCTCCGATATATCTGGAAAGAGTTGGTATGTCTTTGTGCAGGCTTGACCGAAACGCATACTTATCATCACCAAGAAATGGACAACAAGTGTCAAGACACTATACTTCATTGCTGAACTCCATGATTATTATATGAACCGTTTCTCTCGCCTCCGTCATGATGCTCCACCCCCAGAAGCAGCGTCGGATGCCCCAACTTTGGCGCTACGAGTCCCATCAGCAACTCCCCCTATATCCGTCATGTCTGATTCAGATGGGGAAGACCGTGAGCTTCTAGCAGTCGATCCTGCATACCACGAGCTTCCCAATGTCGACCCTGCAGACAAATGGTGCTTGAAATATCTGTCCGTTTTCTACGTTCCAAGCTTATCCGAAGGCTTCGACGGCGATGCGAATGGCTTGGTGAGTATAAGGGAGGTGAATAACTTTACGTCCGCAATACCTTTGGGTTGGACTCTGCTAAATGCACTTGCATACTGGGCTGCAGGTAAGGACTGTTATCGTCAGGTCGAGCCAGTGCTTATGTCAGTGAAGGCTGGAGATTGGATAGCCAATACTATCATACACGAATTGAACAGGTCTTGAACAGCATGATTGATGCGCAAGTAGATGCACTTCCAGAAAACAGGAGGTGTATCGCCGCATACTTGAACGCATATGTCATAGATGGTGAGTCACTCTGCCCACCTGTTGACAAGGGCTTTTACACGGCAGGCAGGTATCAAAAGGCTTGTGCGTTCCCTTGCAGAGCTTGGGCCAGAGGATTCAGACCCAGATCTCGCGCAATTGACTGCTCGGCGTCGCGAGGCTCAAGAGGAGACATTAGCGACTAAGCTCAATATTGTCAAGTATGAAATTGACTCCAAAGATTCCATCAAACTTTTCGGCTCTGGTCGCATCGAAAATGTGGGTTGTTGACTCAGCGCTTGTGCTGAATGCTTACACGAGTCACTGTGCTTGCTCAGTTCTTGCTGCCTCTACTTTACCTCATAATCAGGAGGCATTTGCAGATCATAAAACTTGCGAGCACAGTGACTCTGGTCGAGATGGAACTTGAGTCTGCGACTCAGACGATAGAAAATATCTTGGGAGGGGTGTCTCTGCGCGTGGAGCAACTGGCAGGTGCGTTTCTAAGCAGTGTCATGACGAGCTATCTCCTTCCGCCATCGCAGAATCATTCCGTCAGCAGGGTAATGATCCAAAGGCGAGATTCACATGGTATGCGCATAGCTTGGTGCGTAGAGTCAGCACTTCATATTGATCCTTGAGTTTAATACGTCGCAATAGTACAATTTGTGGTACAGTCCAGAATTAACCACCGACGATGCCGAATACTGGGAAAGTCATGATTTTGGGCCTGATGACACTAAGCTGGAGATCGATTCAACAGCATTGAAGTTTGGTCCTTTCAGTCTGGCAGAAGACGGTGAAGCGATAGGAAGACCTGTCAAGTTCATTCCATTTAATCCTGGTCAGCAGCCTGAAGATATCAAGGATGAATACATCCGTTTACGGTGCATGAATGACCTGCACCATATGTGGAGCTATTACCCTGACTATATCCCGCCTTACCTATCATCGACCGACAAAGAAAGGTACAATGTCCTATCCCAAGAGCTACCACCCACAGACGTTGAGCGCTGGAATTTAGTCGCTGAACTCCAAATGCGCAGACGATTGTTCGAGTGAGTGCATCTTCTACCTATTCAATATTCTTCTAACGTCTGCCTTTCCGGTGTTCAGGTGTCGATGCGATGCATGTCATTATACTGTCAGTGGTGTCCTCCACCGTTGTATAGATTGCGAGCGCAGTGAGTGACGGAGACAGCTCTTCCGTGCAAGACGGTTGATCTTCTTACTCAGACGACTATGATGTGTGCGTCGATTGCGAATCTCAGCCAGTCTCTGATTACAAATACCCATCCGACCACAAGTCAACGCACAACATGCTTGTTTTCCGCATGTCACTACCTTGGGGTCGCTACAGCCGAGTCCGATGGTATGCCAGGAAATTTTTATCCACTTGCGTGCCTGCTGCAGCACCGCCAGAAGCACCATTGACTCCACGAGAAGACGAATCTCAAATACCATCAGATGCTGAACTTCTGCATCCGGCAGAAGCCACTCAAGCAGACAATTCTTCTTCCTCTGCCGATTTACGGGATGGTGACGAAAAGCTAAATGAGAACCCGGGAGCAGCATTCGGGGGGATAGCTGGAACCACGGTTGCGAATGGGGATGCCTATGCTTGTGCTGAATGCAGCATTAAGATGAAAGGCATTTTTTACGTATGCTTTACCTGTGCAGGTACGAATTCCATGCGTCTAATGGGGCACTCTCAACAATTATCACAGAATCCGATTCCCCCATTGCCCTATGCGGTGATTGTGCGTTTCGCGACGTGTTCAACGTGGTCACAGAGCACCACCCTTACAAACACTGGCTGGTCAAAATTAAAGACCGGATTCAAGATGTAACCATCGGAACATCAGATGAACCTTTGAACAACGTGGACGAGAATACTTCGCTTTCCTTACGAATCGACAAGCTGGCCGCAATGGTGGAATCTCGCTTCGTGGAACAGGATCTGCGCCTTAGTGCACTTGTTACGCAGATTGATCAGCTCGTGCACAGCCTAGGCACACTGACGGGAAAGGCAGAACTTCCCTCTGAATCCGTCACTGTTTGATTGGCTCATGAATCGGCAGACTGTTATATTTGATTCGCGCAGTGTCTCGGACTTGTACAGATCGATCTACACCAGCTTGCTATGTTCTTCATACGTGTAACATATATGTTTATTGGCTTCCCTTCGTTGTGCGGACGAGTGTGAAGCCGGGAAAGTGACCAGAAGTGGAGGTCATCGTGTTCTCACATGCAAAACATTTTCTGGAGCAAGGACTACTGGTAATCGAAACATTGCATGTAGGGCGATCGCTCTGCAACACCAACACTGAGCAGTGCAATGAAACAACCTCTTCCCCAATCAGATTCATGAATCACGGCCTCAGACAAAACATCCCTGTCCATGAGTATATTGTGAACATATAGGGCTATGTCACGGTACTGACCCGGTGGTGTCCCATGCTTAAGGTAAACCTGCCATCCACAGCTCGGACTCAAGATTTAGTCGATGGTCGGACAGCCAGCAAGTGCATCACAAGCGTATCGTCGGCCGCTGTATACTTGGAGAAAACCGGAGGTCACCTGAGCTCTACGCCTCTCGAAGGCAACAAGACGTGAATGATAATATAGAGCTTCAATCCCGTCAGATTACACAGTTCGTTGCGGAACTTGAGCGAGCCAGGCTCATACTTCTTTCCTTCGACAAGGGCCAAGTATAATCCTACGAACGTTTGGGTGCGCCCGTTGGCAATGAGGAGCTCTGGGTAAGTGCTTTGCAGCACAATGCTGAGTCATCTTCTGTTGATGGCGATGCGGATGAGGACCATGTGAAATGTGATAGATATGATAAGCATGATCTGGTCGTTCGATATTAGTATTCAGGTTTGAGTTAGATTATGTGTGGGCGGGCGGACTCACCATGTCTACTATGGGTTCTACTCCGTTGTTCAAGGTGACGAAACAGATGAGTCCGATGAGTCCGATGACGGTGTATAACACGGCGGCATCCATGAGCATGCGCACTATTGGCAGTGGAGTGCTCCTCGTCGTACGGACTTCAGAGACGTTCCGTTCGATCGTCCAGATGCGGTATGCCAGTAATCCTGGACATGTTCAGGGTTGTGATGCTGCGTTCGCGGGAATGCGCTCACCTGAACTAGTGAGCATGGGACGAAGAGACCCATTGAGATGGTCACTGTATACAATGCCTCCCGGCGCCACTGCCAGTAAACAAGCAGAATCCAGCGGAATACCTGTGGTAGCAATGGAAAAATCAAGGGTCTTCTAGCTATCTACGGCCTCAGGCTGGTAAGTGATGCGAACGTATTATAAAGTTGAGGGACTCAAAAACCCACCCACCCATCCCGGCGCTCACTGAGTGACAATGTTGACACCCAGGGCTATAAAGATAGAAACGAGGACTACTAACTTGAATAAGCCTTCCTAATACTAGGAGAGCTCTCGCCTCTTTGCATTTTTACTTTTGGCTTGATTCTTTCTGTTCGGGGACCGAGGCGATGGGCTCAGCATCAGGGGCATGCCGATCATGTATAATGTTGAGTAACTCATTGACTTAAGATGTAGTGTGCTTACTGTTTTGTAAGACCAACTCATCTGCGACATACGATGCACTGAATATTGTGCACTTCTCTTGGCAGATTTTGGTGGCTGGGAGTCCACGGATAACGAATGGAATGACAACATGGCGAAATGGTCGGAGGTTGTCTGTGCCCGGATGCCCCCGAAATAGCGAGTAAGCATCCGTTACTATCGGCGGATACCTCTTGTCGCTGCACCCACACGAACATCAAATGTACAATTGACGTTTCAACTTCATCAAAGATCTACACCGAAGCCACAGTCAGGAAGACCACATGATCGAGGTCTGACCCTAAAGACGGGACATAAACAAAAATATTAGCTTGTTTCCGCATGACACTAGTACCGGCACGTTCGAGGCTAGGCTACAGCTTTTTCTGCTCCTGCAAGTGCCAACAAAAGATACAGGTGATTCTCACTTTACTTATTGGCCTGCGAGGAGACTTGGTGCTGCATTCGTTCGGGTTGGAAAAGGCACAGTGATCTTCTGGCGATGACGAGCTCGTCTTGCAAGCTCTGAGCGGATTTTGATGGCTTGGTTGTTTGGGAGTCCGCGCGGGAATGAGCTCAACGATGTGGATGAGGCAAACTGGAATGGTCGGAAGCTGTCAGTGTCCAGATGCCGGGGCCCGAGTAAGCATCCGTTACCCTCTTGTCGCTTCGCTACTACACGAACACCAAATGTATACAATTGACGTTTCAGCTCATAGTATCAACTGTCCACATAACCCCAAATTCAAGCGCTCAGCCGTCTCAGCAGAAGTACTCGTGATTGGCCCGTCACGAGATTACAAACTAGTAGAATGGACCCATTACCACCACAAGTAGGTCCCCTAGCAGAACTTTGTGGGCTGATCAGAACCTTTTTGTAGTCAGTCCTGGTATATATCATAGCCTTTGATGCAACTTCAGCGCTTCAGCCCCAGCCACTGAGAAACACCATATACTACCGACTCAAATGGCCGATCTCCTCGATGCCGATCTCCTCGATTGTTACAATTTAGAACAGTTCAGATGGAGGCCCTTCTACACACGCAACGATTAGGACTCCCAACCGGACGTTACCGCCGTCTCGGAGGCGTCGAGCACGTCGAAGATATATCTAATCGCCATCTCAAAGGTGACCAAACATTATTCTTCGGACTCACCATCGACTTGCAGGACCCTGTGAATGTCGCCAAGCTCGGTTCTTCCGCTCAAGAATGCTGGTGCTGGCTCCGCTTCCAGGTTCCTACCATTGCGTCGTCCATCATTGTCTCCGATGACAAGCTGCCCACGATGATCTATATAACTGCGAGTCCGGAAGAGATCAGCCAGTGGGCGCAGCGCACTTTCATTATCCATCCCCAACACACCGACCTTGATGAATTGCGCGTCAACGAGGGTCTAAAGGAGGTCCCTTCATCTGACAGAGACTATACGTGGATGCACCTTGTCCCTGTCAAAACCCTCAATGGGGCGGTCTCCAAATTCAGTCTGCTGTTCCATACCCATCACTCGCTGTTCGATGGCGCAGGGTTGAAGATCATTATGAATCGCTACCTCGCCCAATTGGTGAAGGTGCTGTCCGACTCCTCGGGCGCGTTCGAGTCTATTGAGTGGGGGAATGAGCTAGAGAACCTCCCTCCGTCAACCTACAGCATCCTAAACTCCAATGAATTTCTTCCTGTTTCAAGATTCTTCACGGAGAAACCTTCATCTGACCACGAATACTACAAGTCCCCTGCAAGCGTCCTCTCCGGCTTCAGCGCAGCAGCAAAGGTGTTATTCATTCTCTCTTTCGATATTTTCGTGACTTATTATGAACATGAAGGATACATACGGGTTTCGCACTCGCCCCAAAGATACAGAATAACCAGAGACGTGCCATGACGAGCTCCTTTTACCACTCGATGAATCAACCGCAATTCAAAATGCCGCGGAGAACTATGGGTTCACACTCACACACCTTGGTACGTCCCCGCACCCCCTGTACCGGTATGTCGGATTGAAAATCCCCCAGCCCACGCTGCATTAGCAATGGTCGTCATATCCGACAACCCACCTAAAACAGGGTGACTTCCAGTTCGTGGTTTCTTTCCGGATCAAGATGTTCCAGAAACGCCTGCGCAGCGCAGAAAAACTCACCTGTGAATTTGTTGCGGGTGGTGCGTTTTTCGCGCCTCTTGGTTTACTCTTGACGCTAATTTCATGTCGCGGAAGGGCGTGTATGGTGGTTGCAGTTTGCGATGGGCCCCAAGTGGAAATGGATTGTCGGGCTTGGCCTTTCTGCGCCCAGTTTTTCAGCCCGTCCACAAGTAGTCCTTCAAATAGAGGCCCACGGTGGTAGGATGAAAAGGAAAGTATGCTTTCATGAAGGATTGTGCTTCATAGATTCGAAATCCAGAGAGACGCTTGTGCCAGAAGGGTGAGCTTACTCTGTTTCGACTCACTTGAAGCCAAGATACTGATGGATATATGGTTCCCATGTTCCCCTGGTGGCTGACCCAGCAGCGGTAAATTGTTAAAAGGCAGCGTAGCTGGCGAGCCGTTCACCTCGATTTCGTGGTTGTTGGGCGATTGGGTGATTTACGAGTAAGCCTCTCGTTTCCTCAACTTGCAATCCCGGTTGTGTTATGAGCGGTGATTGGACAAATTGATATATCTTCTCCTTTTGACGAATCCAACTGACTGTGCTGTTGTAGTAATCCCGTTTATGTAGACTGCGATTGCACTTTGCATGCAACACTGGAGATGACACTTGCAAGTTCAAGGTAGTTTTTGTGATATTTATTTGTTGTCGACGAGAATGGGAAGAGGGTGACGGACCGTGGTTCATTGGGTTGTCTCTGCATCGATAGTTCACGTCAAGATCACCTATGAACGTGCTTTTTGCGAAGAATCTTCAATCCGTTTTTGCATAGTTTGAGGTGGTGGGCACGTTGCTAGCTCCCAAACACTGGTCCGAACATCACATGCATCAAACATGACGCGACATTGAGTAAGTGGAGTCGTCGTTTCTTTTGGGTCTTCTATCAGTGTTTTGATAGTGATCATGTACATCATGATCATCCACCGCAGCTGGATGAGATAGGGTAACGTGTATTTGACTTTGTGCCAATAACACTAACTGTGGTCGGACAAATTGATATGTCTTCTCCATTGACGAATCCTAGTGAGTGTTGTAGTGGCCGAGCACTGGCTGGCAGAGCAGCAGCCGCGGCGTAGCACTGTAAATTAGTCAGCCACGGAGTGTCCTTCGGGCTTTCAAGTTGTCTAGACCAAAGTCCTGACTAGTACTGCCCCTTATGATATTATTGTCTTCCTCTCCAATCGGTTCTCAATTTCGCTCCTGTTGCGTGCTTGTCTCGTTCCATCTCTCTCGTTGGCTTTGTACTTCCGGGTCGTCCTCAACGTCATCATTGTAATTTGGCGAGAGACTTCGAAAATTGAACAGATGGAATATATGAGATTTCGCGGGTGAGTTGGTTGCAATCAATGTTGATAGGTACGGTACGGTGAGTTTGAAATCATAAAACTTATTACGGTGCAAGCCAAAGAATCAAGCCCAGGTGTTTGATAGCGACTGGCTACGAAAGCGACAGCGAAGCCAGAGCGCCCTGCTGAGCGTCGCGAGGCGGACCACGTCGTTGGTTCCTGATGCGGGCACCCGTCTCCTAGGACAACAGTGTGCTGTTTAGGACTAGAAGGGTGAGATGGCAGCGGTCTCGAACCTGCGAAAGTTCGCATCAGGGCTTCCGCATATTCCAAACCTCACCGTTCTTTTCGTTCTGATTAGGAGTATACCGCTGAGCTTTCTACAACCCACGGAAATAAATAGTCCGTGCATGACTGTAACCAAGTCTATACTTGTCCAACTGCTTATGGTATCCATGATCTGCTGGCAGGTTGGTTTACGGTTGGGGGGGAATCTTTGATCTCAGGTCCGAATGGCCTCTAGTACGACCGCACCCTTAATCCACTAGGCATGGGACGTGCACAGCTTGTTTGCAGACCGCACGGGGATTTTGGGGTATCCATGCAGGGACGAAACAGGATTCTTTGACCAGCTGGTTCTGACATAAATATCGGTGCGGTCTCATCCCTCCGAGTCTTTCACGGTCTCTTCCCTTGAGTGTTTCACAAGCGCTTTCCCTGCCATACGCTTTCCATGAATCACTCAGAACAAGCCACATTCGACATTGGAATTGAACAAACGCAGAAGGTATTAGATGATGCCATATCACATCTGAACTCGAATTTCGCTAGGAAGCTCGACAAATGGGATCAGGCAGGTTCGTCGTTGACAATCTATCCCAGCCTGTGAGGGTATTAAGATTACCATGTCACCATCTAGAAGACCATGTCATTCAGATCGCTCAGGAAGCTGGATCAGTGCATAATTTATACACACACAATGTCACAGCTTTCAAATCGGCGTCTGACGCAATGGTCGTGGACCTCTCAAAGATGAATATGGGCGACTTTCTGAGAGAGGCAAAAAAGGTGATGGGCGCCCTGGATGTTCTGCAACAAGTTCACCCGTTCGTTGGTGGTGTGTTTACCACTTGTTGATGTTTCCGCCTCAGCTAATACTTGGATAAATGCAGTGGCCATACTCGCTTTCAAGGCGGTCGTGAATCTTGAGCTAACTAGAAGAGACAACGATCGTAAAGTTGGATTGGTGCTAGCTCAAGCATGTGACATGATGACAATGCTTCTCCAGTTCGTCAGCCGACAGATTTGCATGACTTTTACTCATTTACTTTGATGGTAGACTTAAGGACATTAGCGATCCTGACATTGTGGGACCTCGCGGCAACATTCGGGGGCGGTTGGATCGTGTCCTCAATGGCATCAAGCACGATATCGAGGATTGCGGAAATGCCATTGACAAATACTACAAGTCGAAATTCATGGGTTAGTTTCCCTTGTATTCTTGGGTGTTTCATGTAGAAACCCACATTTCCAGTGAAACTTTTCAGATCCTCCCATTGGGCGAGCGAGTTCTTGCAAGTTTGCAACAGTTTTTCCCAGCGTACGCAGGACCTCCAGCTCGCCTTGAATATCAGGACGACGTTGAGGGTTGATATTGCCATTGATAGGCTAGACAAGCTGATCCGGACACAAACCGACCGCGAATTAAGATTCGAGAAAGAAGTGCAAATGCGCGGCGGAAGAGAGAAATGCTTGGAAAGCGAAGAAAAGCTAGCAGAACTACTGAAAATTGCCGAGCAATGGGAAGGGCGTCCACAGAATAAAGCGCATGCTGATACTTCTACCAGCAAACATACTTCAAAGAACGCTTCTGCGAGCCTTGATGCATCGCTGCTTTACGAGCTGCGCACTCCGTTACGCAACTTACTTGACGAGAATCGCGCGCTCTTCATGTTCAAGCTTGATACACAGACATCCGACATCAAAGATGCCATCAAGGATTCTGAAATACGCATTATGTGGGCCGTCAACAGTAGATTTCGACGGGTCAAGGATCCGGTACGGATTAAGAAACTCAACCTTGTGCATCACTAACTCGGTCAATTTCACCAGCACCTCCGATATATCTGGAAAGAGATGGTATGTCTTCAGTGCAGGCATGACCGAAGCGCATACTAATCATCACCAAGAAATGGACAACAAGTGTCAAGACACTATATTTTATTGCAGAACTCCATGATTATTACGTGAACCGTTTCTCCCGCCTCCGACATGATGCTCCGCCCCCAGAAGCAGCGTCAGATGCTCCATCTTTGGTACTGCGAGTCCCATCTCCAACTCCTACTGTCTCCGTCATGTCCGATTCAGAAGGAGAAGACCGTGATCTTCTAGCAGTCGATCCTACCTACCACGAATTTCCCAGTGTCGACCCTGCAGACAAATGGTGCTTGAAATATCTGTCTGTTTTCTACGTTCCAAGCTTATCCGAAGGCTTCGACGGCGATGCGAATGGCTTGGTGAGTATAAGGGAGGTGAATAACTTTACGTCCGCAATGCCTTTGGGTTGGACTTTGCCAAAAGCACTTGCGTACTGGGCTGCAGGTAAGAATCTTTATCGTCAGGTCGAGCCAGTGCTTATGTCAGTGAAGGCTGGAGATTGGATAGCCAATACTATCATACACGAATTGAACAGGTCTTGAACAGCATGGTTTATGCGCAAGCAGATGTACTCCCAGAAAACAGGAGGTGTATCGCCATATACTTGAACTCATATGTCATAGATGGTACGTCACTCTGCCCACCTGTTGACAAGGGCATTCACACAGCAGGCAGTTATCAAAAGGCTCGTGCGTT
Organism: Suillus occidentalis; assembly: GCA_016628085.1. NCBI lineage: Eukaryota > Fungi > Basidiomycota > Agaricomycetes > Boletales > Suillaceae > Suillus > Suillus occidentalis. The sequence continues at coordinate 47,854 of JABBWB010000219.1, read as the reverse complement.
CTCTTGCAGAGCTTGGGCCAGAGTATTCAGACCCAGATCTCGCGCAATTAACTTCTCAGCGCCGTGAGGCTCAAGAGGAGACATTAGCGACTAAGCTCAATATCGTCAAGTATGAAATTGACTCCAAAGATTCCATCAAACTTTTCGGGTCTGGTCGCATCGAAAATGTGGGTGGTTGACTTAGCGCTTGTGCTGAACGCTCACGCGAGTCACTATGCTTGCCCAGTTCTTGTTGCCTTTACTCTACCTCGTAATCAGGAGGCATTTGCAGATCATGAAACTCGCCAGCACAGTGATTCTCGTCGAGAGGGAACTCGAGTCTGCGACTCAGACGATAGAAAATATCTTGGAAGGGGTGTCTCTGCGCGTGGAGCAACTGGCAGGTGCGTTTCTAAGCAATGTCATGACGAGCTATCTCCTTCCACCATTGCAGAATCATTCCGCCAGCAGGGTAACGATCCAAAGGCGAGATTCACATGGTATGCGCATGGCTTGGTGCGTAGAGTCAGCACTTTATATTGATCCTTGGGTTCAATACGTCGCAATAGTACAATCTGTGGTACAGTCCAGAATTAACCACCGACGATGCCGAATACTGGGAAAGTCATGATTTTGGGTCTGATGACACTGAACTGGAGATCGATTCAACAGCGTTGAAGTTTGGTCCCCTCAGTCTAGCAGAGGACAATGACGCGATAGGAAGACCCGTCAAGTTCATTGCATTTAATCTCGGTCAGCAGCCTGAAGATACCATGGATGAATATATTCGTTTACGATGCATGAATGACCTGCACAATATACGGGCCTTTTACCCTTATGATATCCCGCCTTATCTATCATCGACCGACAAAGAAAGGTTCGATGTCCTGTCCCAGGAGCTACCACCCACAGACGTTGAGCGCTGGAATTCATTCGCTGAACTCCAGATGCGCAAACGGTTGTTCCAGTAAGTCCATCTCTCTATTTATCATTCTTGAAACACTACTTTTCCGGTGTTTAGGTGCCAATGCGATGCATGTCATTATCTTGTCAGTGGTGTCCTTCACCGTTGTATAGACTGCGAGAACAGTAAGTGTGACAGAGTCAACCCTTCCGTGCTAAATGGCTAATCTTCTTACACAGACGCGTATGACGTGTGTGCAGATTGCGAATCTCAGCCAGTCTCAGATCATAAATACCCATCCGACCACAAGTCAACGCACAACATGCTTGTTTTCCGCATGTCGCTACCTTATAGTCGCTACAGGCGAGTCTGGTGGTATGCCAGGAATGTCTTATCAAATTGCATGCCTGCTGCAGCACCACCAGAAGTAGCACTGACTCCGCTGCAAGAAGACGAATCCCAAACGCCATCAAATAAACCTGAACTTCTGCATCCGACAGAAAGCACTCCACCAGACAATTCTTCTGCCTCTGACGAGAAACTAAATGAGAACCCGGGAGCAGCATTCGGTGAGATAGCTGGAACCTCAGTCGCGAATGGGGATACCTATGCTTGTGCTGAATGCAGCATTAAGATGAAGGGCATTTTTTATGTATGCCTTACCTGTGCAGGTACGAATTTCATGCGTCTAATGAGGAACAAATCTCAACAATTATCACAGACGATTCCCCCATTGCCCTATGCGGTGATTGTGCGTTTCGCGACGAGTTCAACGTGGTCACAAAGCACCACCCTTACAAACACTGGCTGGTCAAGATTAAAGACCGGGTTCAAGATGGAACCATTGGAACATCAGATGAACCTTTGGAGAACGTGGACGAGATCACTTCACTATCCTTACGAGTCGACAAGCTGGCCGTAATGGTGGAATCTCGCTTTGTGGAACTGGATCTCCGCCTTAATGCACTTGTCTCGCAGATTGATCAGCTCGTGCATAGTCTAGGTGTATCGACGGGAACAGCAGAAATTCCCACTGAATCCGTCACTGTTTGATTGGGTCATGAATTGGCAGACAGTCATATCCCTGCAGTGTCTCGGCGAGCTTGTATAGATCGATCGGGAACAGCTTGCTATGTCCTTCATATGTGTAATATACATACTTATTGGCTTCCCTTCGTTGTGCGGACTAGTACGAAGCCTGGAAAGTGACTAAAAGTGGAGGCCATCGCGTTCTCACATGCAAAACACCTTCTGGAGCGAGGACTACGTACTAATCTGCTGGTAATCGAAACATTGCATGTAGGGCGATCGCTCTGCAACACCAAGACTGAGAAATGTAATGAGACAATCTCTTCCCCAAACAGATTCATGAATCACACCTCAGACAAAACATCCTTGTCCATTCGGGGTGTATTGTGAACATGCAGGGCTATGTACTATCCCGGTGGTGTCTCATTTTCAATGTAAATTTGCCATCCATCATGATAGTTCGGACTCAAGATTTAATCGATAGTCGGACAGCCAGCAAGTGCATCACAAATGTATTGTCGACCGCTGTACACTTGTAGCAAACCAGAGGTCACCTGGGCTCTACGCCTCCCGAAGGCAACAGGACGTGAATGATAGTGTAGAGCTTCAATACGGTGAGCAGGAGACATTCTGATCAATATGACACACTGTATCTATGGCAGTTGCATACTGCGGGCTTGTGATACTCTGCTCCGTTGGACTCCATGTATGTATTTGTATCCCATATCATACATCGAGTAGGGTATCACACAGGTTGAAGGTTTCATCATATAATGGCGACGGACTTGGACACGGGCTCATCGACAATGAAACAAAGAGAATAGCGAGAGGACACACCAGCTGTCATCCATCCTCGCCTACACAGAGGCGACCCCAACCTCCGAAGAAACTCGAGTACCCAACCAGCAAGTTTGCAACGCGAGTTTTGAGGTAAAGCGCCTGTAATATCGATCTTGCTAATCGAAGGGATTGAAATGAAAGCGCTAGCAGGGCTATGTCTGGTGTCAGAACTGACACCTGCACCAACACTAGTGTACCTGTTTACAGGCACGCCACGGTACCATCACGTCGATATCAAAGTTGAAATTTGGCATAAAGATTAATATTGACCTAGCACAGCGAGTCGGGATTTCGAAGGGCCAGTGGCCCCCGGCACCAGTAGCGCTCAAATTACATAATTCAATGTGTTTAACTTTCTTCTTCCGTCTTCAAGCTCAAGCGCCCAGAGCGCTCAAGTCTCAAAGCCGCATATGGCCCATCACGGGCAACAAAATATAGTCCTCACTCCACCACAACTGTTACACTTGACCAATTTAATCAATAATACAGTCATCAGCAACTTGCAACGTGATCCGCCCTGATGCACTATTCATTATCCTCTCACGATCACTGCATACAACTTTCAATCCATGCCTCAGTGTCTGCGGATTTTTTTATTGATACAGTGATGTGCCCTGCAGGGGACGTGTCACATCTGAAAACGGAACAACTGCCTTCATTCAGTTGTCTGCTTTGGGAGACTTGACATAACTTAGGTGAGTTGTATGAAGCCCAAGCGCCGCTAGCGCTCGATCAAATTTACGTGCAAGTGATCTTCTGCATGATTATCTTGGAGAGAATATTTTTAGAGTATACTGATAGCATGGCTCTCGTAGCGCTGTGTCCGTGAAATGAGCGGATTTTTTCCTTCCTCATTTGCCACAACTTTCGACCAGCCGTCTTAGGTGACGGTGAGGAGTATGGGCGGGGTCAGTCGACTTCTTACGTCCAGCCGCCCCTTGATATCAAGACTTATTTATGATGGAGCACAGGGATCAGCGCTTACTAGTACAAGCGTCAAATGATATGGATATAAACAGGTTCGTACACTCGTTCACTGATCGCCCGCTTTTGATACACTTACCCTCCCTCGTTTTTCAATGCCCTCATTCTCTTCTGAACTATCTCTGTGGTTCATCAAGAGCAAGTCATGTCCAACGTTAACGTGGAACAGGCGCAGAAGGCATTGGATATTGCCATATCAATTTCAAAATCGACATCAACTCAAAAACAAGGCAAGGCAGATCAGGCAGGTTCGTCGTCGTCATCACTCTATTCGGCTGCTTGTTATTCAGATTATCATGTCCTCACTTAGGGGACTTTGTCGCACGGACTGCTCAAGAAGTTGAATCAGCGCAGACATTATACAATCAAGATGCTACAGCCATTAAACAGTTTGCATCTGACCAGATGGTCGTGGACCTCATGAAGAAGAATATGAACGGCTTTTTTGGACAGGCAAAACAGGTGATGGATGCCCTGGATGTTCTGCAACAGGTCCACCCGTTTGTTGGCGGTAAGATTTCAACTTGTCCACGCTACTGCCTCAGCCAAGATAACCTACAGTGGCTGTACTCGCTATCAAGGGTGTCGTGACTCTTGAACTAAAGCGAAGAGAGAATAATCGTACAGTTGTTTTGATGCTTGTGAAGGCATTTGATATGATGAACATGCTTCTTCAGTTCGTTGGTTGATGCCCATCCAACACAACTTTCGCTAATTCAATTTGTTGATAGACTCAAGGACACCAAAGACCCTGACATTGTGGGGCCTCATGGCATAATTCGAGGCCGACTGGATAAGATCTTGGATGACATCAAGAAAAATATCGAGGACTGCGGAAATGCCATTGACAAATACTACAAGTCAAAATTCATCGGTTGGTTTCCCTTAAATTCTTGGGTGTCTCGAATTGAGCACTATACCTCCAGTGAAATTCTTTAGATCATCCCATTGGGCGGGTGAGTTCCTCGTGATTAGCGGGAGCTTTTCCCAGCGCATACAGGAACTTCGGGACGCCTTAACCATTAGGACGGCATTGGGAGTTGACATTGCGATTAAAAAACTGGAGGAGCTGACCCAGATGTTAAATGAGCGCGAAGCCAGATTCGCGAAAGGAGTGCAAATGCATGGTGGAACGGACGAATATTTTGAAAATGAACGCGAAAAAAGATTCGCGAAAGAAGTCCACATGCGCGGTGGAATGGATCCACGTTTTGAAAGCGAAGACAAATTAGCAGAATTGGTGAAATTTGCCAAGCAGCAGGAAGCACGTCCACAGAATCAAGTACAGTCCGCCGTGCTATCCAAAGATGTTAACAGGCCTCCTTCCCAGATCCCATCGGCAAACGGATCAGTCACGGAGCAGTATCGCCTTGATGCCTCTCTGCTTCACGAACTGCGCACTCCTTTGAGTAGCTTACTCAACGAGAATCGTGCGCTCTTCATGTTTAAGCTTGACACACAAACATCCCTTATCCAAGGAGCTATCAAGGATTCTGAAACACGCATCATATGGGCCCTCAATAGCAGATTTCGACGGATTAAAGATTTAGTGAGAATTAAGCAACTTAGTTCCATTTATTACTGACTCCGTCAATTTCACTAGCACCTTCAACATATTTGGAAAGAAATGGTATGTCTTTGCGCGTGCTTGAGCAAGGTGTACTTATCATAACCAAGAAATGGACAACGAGTGTCAAAACGCTCTACTTCATGGCAGAACTCCATGACTATTACACGAACCGTTTCTCCCGCCTGCATCATGATGTTGCGCGCCCACAAGTGACATCGGGTGCTACATCCTTGGTGGTGCGAGTCCCATCCCCGACCCCTACTACCACCTCCGATTCAGAAGGAGAAGAGTTTTCAACTGTTGATCGTGCATACCACACCGAGCCTCCTCCAATTGACCCTGCAGACAAGTGGTGCTTGAAATATTTGACAGTCTTCTACATTCCAAGTTTATCCGAAAGCTTCGACGGCGATGCAAATGGCTTGGTCAGCGTATGGGAGATCAATGCTTTTACTTCCGCGATGCCTTCAGGCTGGAGTCTACCTCAAGCACTTGCGTATTGGGCTGCAGGTGAGGATCAAAGTCATCTTCAGGTTGAACTCGCAGTGTTTACATCAGCAAAGGTTGGAGAGTGGATAGCCAATATTACCACACGCGAATTGAACAGGTCTTGAACAGCATGGTTTATGCGCAAGCAGATGTACTTCCAGCAAACAGGAGGTGCATCGCTGTGTACTTAGATTCAAGTTTTATCGATGGTTTGGCCCTCTGCTTACCTCTGAATGCGGGTATTCACAAATGTAAACAGGCGTCAAACGGCTCGTGCGTTCTCTTGCAGAGCTTGGATCGGAGGATTCAGACATGGACCTCGCGCAATTGACTAGTCGACGTCGCAACGCTCAAGAGGAGATCTTGGCGGATAAACTTAATATTGTGAAGTATGAAATCGACTCCAAGGATTCCATCAAACTTTTCGGATCTGGTCGCATTGAAAATGTAAGTCGTTCAAGATCAGCGCTTGTGTTGAATGCTAACATGAATGCTCGTTCAGTTCTTGCTGCCAGTACTTTACCTTGTCACTAGGAGGCATTTACAAATCATGAGACTCGCCAGGACGGTCATTCTAGTGGATAGAGAGCTTGAATGTGCAACTCAAACCATAGCCAATATACTGGAAGCAGTGGATCTGCGAGTTGAGGGACTGGCAGGTGCGTTTCCAAGCTCACTATTGTGATGCGCTTTTCCTTCCACAGCAGCAGAATCATTTCGCCAGCAAGGAAACGATCCAAAAACGAGATTCACGTGGTATGCGCATGGCTTGGTGCGTGGAGAGAGCAACAGTGCATTTATTCCCAGTCCTGACACCCTGCAATAGTACAATCTTTGGTACAATCCAGAACGAACCACAGATGACGCCGAATACTGGGAAGCCCACGATTTTGGGCTTGATGACACTGAGCTGGAGATTGATGCGACGGCGTTGAAGTTTGGTCCCTTCAGTCTGACAGAGGACCAGGACTTGTTGGAAAGGCCTGTGAAGCTCGTCCCATCTAATCCCAGCCAGCAGTTTGAAGACCCCAAGGACGAGTATATCTATTTGTGGTGCATGAATAAGCTCCACAACCAGGGAAGCTTGTACCCTTTTGAAATGCCGACTTACCTATCGCCCGAGCAACAACAAAGGTTCAAAATCCTGTCCGAAGATCTACCTGAGTCCGATGTTCAACGCTGTAGTTCGTTAGCTGAACTTCAGATACGCAAACGATTGTTTGAGTAAGTCCAGCTTCTGTTATCTATTGTTCTTTAATTATCCACTTATCTTATGTTTAGGTGTTGCTGCAATGGATGTCATTCCCTTATCACTGATGTATACCACCGCTGTATAGACTGCGAGTCTGGTGAGTGTGATCTAAACAGCCATCCTGCGCAAGACGACTGATTATATCTAGACACATATGATTTGTGTGTAGAGTGTGAATCTCTGCCGGGTTCTGATCACACATATCCATCGGACCACAAGGCAACGCACAACATACTCGTTTTCCGCATGGTGCTACCTTATGGTCGCTGCACCCGGGTTCGGTGGTATGCCAGGAATTTCTTTCCCACTATTATGCCCGCCGCAGTATCGCTAAAGGACTCATCGACTGGGCAAGAAGACGAATCCCAAACCCAAACAGATCCACCTGAACTTCCGCATCCGACAGAAGCCACTCAAGCAGACGATTCTTCTGCATCTGTCGAGAAACTAAACGAGAGCCCGGGAGCAACATTCGGGGAGATAGCTGGAACTTCGGTCGCGAATGGGGATGCCTATGTTTGTGCTGAGTGCAGCATTAAGATGAAAGGCATTTTTTACGTATGCATTACCTGTGCAGGTACGAATTCCATGCGTCTAATGGGGCACAAATCTCAACAGTTATCACAGAATCCCATTGCCCCATTGCCCTATGCGGTGATTGTGCGTTTCGCGACGTGTTCAACGTTGTCACAGAGCACCACCCTTACAATCACTGGCTGGTCAAAATTAAAGACCGGGTTCAAGATGTAAGCATTGAAACATCCGACGAACCGTTGGAGGACGTGGACGAGACTCCTTCGCTTTCCTTACGAGTCGACAAGCTGGCTGCATTGGTGGAATCTCGCTTCGTGGAACAAGATCTCCGCCTTAGTGCACTTGCGACGCAGATTGATCAGCTCGTGCACAGTCTAGGTGCCCTGACGAGAAAGGCAGAACTTCCCACTGAATCTGTCACTGTTTGATTGGGTCATAAATTGGCAGACTGTTCCATTTGATTCTTGCAATGTCTCGGGCTTGTACATATTGATCGGCACCAGCTTGCTATGTCCTTTGTACGTGTAATATTATAATTCATGTGTTTGTTGTGTAGATGATTCATGCAGCGGTACCATTTACTGTGTCTGCCCTTTTCATACGAAACAAAGCGTCCATTTCCTTGCAGGAAAAACCATGCGCACCGAACTCGACGCTGTCATTATGTTAGCGCCATGAAACCAGAGACATGCGACCAATGCATAGAGCAATGCACATGCATCTCTAAAATCTGATGGGAGAACTCGGTCTTAGTTGGAGAGGCTAAACTACTACAGCCGCATGAGCAGAAACGAGGGGACTCCGTATTGTATGGTCACCTCAGTCTTAGTTTGAAAGTCTGAGTGAAAAAAATATCGTACTGGGAGGTTTACAAGAACAGGTTGAGAGGTAGAATGAAGGGAAGGAGTGGGCGGATACGGGTATCAAGAATGATTGTGGATATAAAATAGATATGGGGGCATCATCATGCTGACAACTTCTCTCAAAAGTCACGAGCCCTCTTTTTGTCCTACAGGCGAAAAGCAGTGAGTCACTGTTGGGCCAGCAATGGAAAGGCATACAGTACCTCTTTTGGATACATGGTTACTCCTCGTGAATCACGCTTTAATATCTTCGTCACCATCGCTCTGATCGCCATTGCCATTGGAAGAGTTGGAAGTGTTAGAAGTGTCGCTGGGGTGACTTGTGTCGTCGCCGGGGGCCCTAACGCTCAAGTACTCAGCGTTGCTATTGGCAGGGTTGCTGGAGTGACTGTCGTCGTCGCCGGGGGCCCGAGTGTTCACCTTGCTATTGCTAGAGTGACTAGTATCGTTGACAGTGTTGGATGTGTTGGATGTGTTGGAAGTGTTGCTGGAGTGACTACTGTCATTACCACCGTTAGAAGTATTGGAAGTGTTGCTAGGGTGACTATTGTCGGGGGACCGAGCGTTCAAATAGTCAACGTCGCTAGCAGGGCTACTGGGCATGCTAGGTTGACTAACATCGTTGGGGGACCGAGTGTCCAAATAACCAACAAGATTAGAGACAAGCGTGTCGCGCTCAGCTACAGCTGCATAGCATATAAGTTCCACACCCATCAACTAGAGTAGCGAATGAGCCCTCACAAGAAAGTTTCACCCCCAGTGGTGTGGGATATGCTGCTGCGATAGCGATACAGGAAAGGAGTGTCGTGAAAACAAGTGAGAGCTGCATGGTTGTAATTGAGAGAAATAATCACCAAATTTCAGAGAGTCGCAAGATTTTTATACCTTCGAATCACATACGTATCGTAAGAGCCCAGGTCAGAACATTGAAATGATAGTCATAGTTCCGAGAAGTCGCAAGATTTTCCTTCTATGTTATAAATTCGGTTCCGTGTCCAAGGGCTTGTCAGAACGTCAAGTTCCTTCTATTGCTGTAAAAATTGCTTCGACTAGGTCCTCAGAGAACAACACAACAAGCTAATCGGATATCACGAAAGCTGCAGTGGCATGAAGAACCCTCACGCCTCATGGGTTTGAGGCATCCCTAGAACTGCGTTATAAAGTTGAGTCAAGGTTACGGATAGGCATGGTACGAACTTCAAGTTCCGGAACTTCGAGGTGCTCTTGTTGAAGACGGTACTCAAAGAAAAGAGCCCAACATTAGTATATGTCATACACTCTCGTAATGCTCGAGCTCGAAGGGACGTGTTTTACGAGCGCGATTTCACGACGTAACAGGTGACAGTATACATCCCATGGCGCCCCGTGCCCATGGTAGTGATATATCCAACAACTCGAACGTAGACCTGACGGAGCGAGATTGCGCAATAGTGACTCGGAGATATTGGCTTCAATCGCGATCGAACCTGCTGCATAGTCGTCAGCTGTCGTCTATGTGACTTTGGCGATCTTAGATGCAGAAGAATGAAGAAGTTCTGGTGCTGGCATGCGGTGATGTACAACTTGAAGTTTCAAGGATACCGTACGGCATCAGACAAAACGAAGTAAAGCAGCGCCGTAACTTTCGCGTGTTTCGAATTCGCTGATATCAGATATCGGCGTCAACTAGGAGTTCTCTGATAAATTAGCTGTCAAAGAAACTCTGCGGCTGTCTGCAGCTGGCCAAGTACTGTCAGTGGCGGACTTTCAAGCTGTGCCCCAACCCATGGACAAAAAAGGAAAGTCATGTGGATAGGTACAGCCCTACGGGCATTCCAGGAACCTTCTGAATACATTTCCTCATTATTGTGTGTCCAGGCAAAATACTGAAAATTGGTGAGTGAATTGACAGGTTGATGTGGGCACTGACAAACAAGAGCAGAATGACACCAACTGCACATCAGCAGATCTTGTCGTGATGACAGGCGAACCTTACGGGAGGAGAGGGAACTAGATAGACAATTTAATATCTCAGTATCGAGAAGAGACTGTTAGCGTGTACCTAGATAGACAATTTAATCTACTGGACATCAGCTCATGGTACGAAAGGGGGGAAATGAATCAACTCACATCTCAGTATCGAGAAGAGACTGAGATGTGACATAATTTTCTACGGCGCTGTATACTAGTAACGGGGAGGATAGGAATAAAAAATTCTGACATTCTGTCAAGCGGGAAGACAAGGAGACATGGTAAGTCGGCCGAACACGTGATTGCGCTCGTACCTTGTTCTGACGTCCATGACGTCGGCATCTATTCCTCAGCATCTCTTTCCTCTGCATCCGACAGATCTGCCAGTGACCAACAGTCTGTCATTAGTGATGTTCCAGCCCGGCTTCAAGCCCTGGGCCAGCCGAAGCCAGGCCTAAATAAGCTGAGCCAAGCCCAGGCCTAAGTCACAGCCTGCCTAAGGCTTGGGCCTGGGCTTCAATTTTGGAAAGCCTAAGCCAGCGGCTCAAGCTGCAGCTGTGACACAACTTACTCCAAACACTACTCAGAGGACAACTTTATTTGTTGCAGGCTCCACAACCATCTATGAGTTTGACACCGTGATCTACTAAATGTATGTGTGTCATCTTCCATGAAACTACTACTGCTACTCATCCTCAATATCTGTCATGCCCATGGTGCCCAGACCTCTGCCCACAGTTGAGCACCAGCAACCCATGTTCCTTTGTCTTGGCAACTTTATTTGCTTCTCTCCACGCACAAACGCAGGATGCCCTGGTTGAAATGATTAACTGCATGATCCCTTAGATGTGTGTTTTCTTTGTCCTTTGTTGTATTTGTATACTTGAGTTGACACTCGTGCTGCAGTTTTCTGCCACATTGCCCCTACCCTGCCCTCTCTTGGGACTGAATCCTGGCGAGAACATGAGTTTCAATTACTGTTATCACTTTTTCCACTCACATTTTGCAGTCTTGACAACTGCCAACCACCTCATCGTCTCCCTCCCCATTCACACCACGCATACATAACATATCATCCTGGTGGCCCATTCGTGGAGGTCATACTCAGCCCTGCATTGTTGATGTTCCTCTCATGTAGGCTAAAGAGGTATGTTCAATTGACTTTCATTACTGTCTAATCTCATGCATCATTTGACAGTGGAACACCGCAGCAGGTGATCAGTGCACAGGCCACGGCTTGCTTGGGCCCAAGCCCTGGCTTTGGGCCGGCTTGGGCTCATGGCTCAGGCTTGAATTCTGGCAAGCCTAAGCCCCTCCAGGCTAAGCCTAAGCTGGGGCTTTGAGCCCAAGCTGGGCCAGAACATCACTATCTGTCATGCCCTTCAGATACAAGACAGCACAACCATAGTACATATCAAAATCATAACTGGATGGCAATGTGTGCTCTGGCAAACAATCATTGTGTAGCAAATGCAAAGGAACCTTATGGACATTGTCATTTTTCAGTTCTCAGACACATTTGTTGTGAGTGTACTCTCATATTCATGAACACATCTGACAATGACTCTCCTGCAGCATGCATGTCTACCACACCAGGTACCACCTCCAATACCATTCCCAATGTCATTCCCGATGCCATGGCACCCAAGACCACTGCAAAGTGCATAGTGAGGATTGCTATTAAGAATTCTCTATATGCTTTTTTACTACTAGGTTCACGTGTCTGATGATTGTTTTGTATAGTGCAGCACTCATGAATAGTAACACAACTCTGATGATAACTCTGGCAGTTTCTACTATGGCTGTCCCAGATCCTCCTACTACCATCCCCCCTGTCATACCTGCATCAAACTCAGGCTCCAGTGAGCTGAAGCCTGTGGCACCATCAGGACCCATGATTGTAAAGAAGATGCGGCCAGGTAACATAAAGAATGGCAGGTATGTTCTAGCTCTAGCATTTATTCCAACTCGACTTGAACATTTCTAACCAGCTTAACAGGAACCTTTGTGCACATCAGTGGTTGAAGCAAACAAATCTGTCAGGCTCTTCTGCAGAATTCAAGATGTACTGGGACTGTTCGAGTGCTGAACAGATATTGGTATGTTTTCAAATACTGTCAGAAATATGGTGCAGAGTGTGCACAATTGGTGAGTACTAGATTATCTTACACTCTATATGCTAACTCACTCCTCTGGTAGATTGCAGATGGGATGTGGATGCATTGCAATGCTATGAACATCGCAAAGTTGTCAGGTGGGTGTATCTACTAACTGGTGTAGTAGGAGTGCAGCCAGGTAGCAGGAGGGGAAGCGTGTTTCTTTCGGATCCATATCACATTGTTTTTGCATGTACCTGCTCTTGTCAAAATGCATAGTTTTCAGTATATCTGGTCAGTGAGAGGAGAATGATTAGTTCATCTACTGAAATCTAGGTACACCAAAGTAATGCAAACTCGGATCATCCTAGTAGATTAAGGTAGTAAAAAAATGTACTGTGTGTCTCATTTAGCTACCAAAAACTATGGAAATCTAGCAATGCCATTTCAGTACACCTCAGTTGATTCCAGTAGGTCTGATTTTCACTGGGCTTAATTAGTCAGCACATATTTGGTGTGTGTTACGAACTTGGATGGGTCTCTTGCCGATGGTTCAAAAGAGAACTGTCCTTCGCAAAGGATATCTTCGACAAGTGGTTCCGCCTTCAGACAAGAAGGGGTTCTGGCTTGATACTGGTCTTACGGGCTTAATACCATATAGGGCAGGATCAAGGGTTCAGTCTTTCGAGGGCGCACCTCTAAGACAGACGATAATCAGGCTATCGACGAGGAGTGCTCGAAGATAGAATCAGAGGATAGACACTTAAGTTGTGAAGCTTAAGTGAGGATCAGGTTTCTAGGTAAAACCAAGTAGATTAAAGTAAAGAACAACTACGGTATATGACAAGTATATATAGGGAATGTGGAATAGCTTTAGGGGAGGTTGTCAGGTATCGATAAGTCCGATAAAGGTAACTGGGTGAAGGGCTTGAGCCATGTGCGTGGGTCAAGGGTGGGACGAGTCATAGCCGATAGGGGCTAAGGGTATGACGAGTTAGAAAGATAAGATAACATGAAATGGAATGAGCCAAGGCTCTACGAATACAAGGCACGTGGCCGAAGTGGGGAAATGGAATAAGCCGAGGCTCTACGAATACAAGGCAAAGCAGCCATAAGTTCAATGAGGCAAAGAGAAAAGATAGGGGGTGGCAACGTTACTGTAACAGTGTGCTTCAAGATTGCATGGCTACAGATGATTCAGTCACACTATTGCAGTCAAATTGGTATGAGAGGCTTTTTTTTATCCCAACTTTGTATTCTCTGAAAACAATCAGGAAAAAGCTGCATTCTACCCCATTTGAAAATAGGATCACTGCGAGAGCAACACCTTTGCATGTTTTTCCTCATAGAGTACAAGTGTTATCATATTTAATGTCCATCTGCTGCCAAGGTTTTCTGTTATGATGTGAATGTTAAACACTACCATGCAATATTTCTGCTGGACATTGATTCCAGCTGTACATGGCAAAACCTATCATTTGTAATCCAAATATAGTGCGAAAAGGATAACTCGGGTGTTCGGCAGACACAAAGCTTGAGTATTCTGAGCAAATTATGTATAAACTAAAAATATATGCATCTTGCATCACTTTATTGGTGTCATTTTGTTGTCACAAGACAATGATCACAGCAAAATCACGGTAATATCATAATTAGTGTATTTGAAGATTATCAATACATTTGTTTTTGGTTGTCAGTCGGATGTAATACTGCTTGTAAGGCTGATATCGTAAGCTGTATGTCTGTTTGTTGTGAGCCTGGTGTACCCATGACACATTCATGATGTGCTCATGATGTCTTTTGGGTGCAATGATACAGGAAAGCCAAAGCATCATTCTGGACTTCAAGCTTTGATGGCTTCCTCTCTTGCAGTGGTTCGTATTCAGTCTCCCTAGTGTGTGCTATTCCATTATTCTAACAAGTCTCCAACTATTCTTAAGCCACTGCAGCCCTGGCAAATATCTCACTAGATTCACCAATCAAGCCATCAGTGGATGAGGATTACCCCCCCCTCAATGATCACAAGCGTTCAGTCTTGCCAGTTTGTGTAACATTCCATGCTCCAATACCATTATAGCTAATGTGTCTTATTATTTTTAGGCTGCTGCAGCCCTGGCAAATATCTCACTAGACTCACCGACCAAGCCATCAGTTGACGAGGATGCTCCCCCCCTCCCAATGATCACAAGTGTTCAGTCTCACTTTGTTTCACATGTCCTTGCCTTCTTCACTGCATCCGATGGCATTGTTAAGACCTGCTCACTTCTCATCAACACTTATATCAAAGATTCCTCCCAGCACAAATACCTCTTTGATGCCATGGACACTACTCCTTGCGTCAAGTGCAAGGCTGACTGGGCACTCAAGTGGATATCTGATCAGCATTCCACCTTTGGTGAGTGCTCATTTTCGTCGGTGGAATTTTCTCTGATTTCCCCACGTCTGTCTCTTAGTTCATGCAAGGCTGACTGAGTGTCAACACATTGTTTAACTTGTGCAAAAAACTTGGTGCACTACATTTTCTTTCCTCTACATATCTAACGCTAACCTTTTTCTATCTTAGGAATGAGTACATTACTGTCAAATTTCATTTCTATCTGTTGATCATGATTCTCCAGATATAGCCCCGCCCACAGCAAGTCAATTGTGTTCTGGCGCATTGTCTGTGGTAAATATAAGTGCTACATTGTTTCAACCACCGACATGGACTCATTTCAAGCAGGACATGAGGTCACTTAAAAATTCTGTCTACAGTAAGATAGGCAGAGATCTGGAACTGGTACTGGCTATTCTGCTGACCAGTTTGACCAGTATTTACCATGCTATCAAATCATTCAGTGACATTATTGCTGGTGTACGTGCTCTTATTTGATCAGTTCAAATGATACTTACATCTTGCCTAGTTCCCAACACAGTGTGTCATGAGTCATGTTGCATTGTTTGCAACCTCCATTACAATCATCCCCATCTAGTGAGAGAACAAGATTGAGAGAGCCAATGACCAATATTGTGTGAATTTTGGCATGAAGTATGTTAAATTTTGGTCTCTGTCTCGGTGTTCACCATTGACTCGTTTGGTAGGATCAATGCCAAACTTGGAGGCGTTAATTTACTGCCAAAGTCAGGTGTGTTGGAAAAGCTCATAAGCGCCCCTTTCATGGTTATGGGTATGTACTGTCTTTGTTTGGCCCTGGAGACTCATCGAAGGCTAGTTCATCCTGCACCTGGCATGGTAAACCAGCCGTCTGTGGCATCTCATTCTACCTTTGGTGAGTGCTCGCTTTCATTTATGTCAAAGGTATCTTCTCTGATTCCCTCGCATCTGTCTTTTAGTTTAACAAGTGTGGTCTTGTGCCTGGTCTTATGTTCTTCAATGAGCTCATTAGCTGTGGCTTGGATGAGGGTGTAGAATAGTTAAATAGATCTAGTGTCATATGTTTTGTTGTGTATTAAAACTCTCATCAAATGACAACTTTCAAAGATTGAATACCAAGGCATGAAAGTGGTGAGTCAAATAAGCGTTATCAGACAACAAGGAATAGTGATAATTGAGCAACAGCACTAGCAAATTGACATTATACAATTTCACAAGTTATGGGCAATGTGCAGTCTATCCTATCAATTAACTGATACCAAAGGGTCAGGATGGAAGAGTATTGCATGAGCGCAGAACTCGACCCATATTTGTTCCAATGAACTCTCCCTACTTTGATCTACACCCAGAGTGCCAGCGTTGAGCCACTGTTTGATGAACTGTCCTTTGAGGGGAATTCTTGTGTCCCACCTTGGCCACTGGCCATTTGGAAAGTCTGGGCACGCACCCACGAAGGCTAACCAGAACACATCACAGCCCCATTTCCAATGCTGAGATTCTGCTAATATAAAGACCAGCCATCGCTGGATCTGTTGTGACAGCTGTAACCAATGATAGGAATCCACGGGACTGAAATTGGATGGTAGTGGAAGGAATGGGATGGGTATGTCAATGTTGTCGTAAGATATCTTGTGTCCCCTTTTGCTCAAAACAGGAGCCTAAACCATTAAAAACATCAGTAGAGAACCCAAGAGAAAGTTGCCCACTCACATCACCCAAAGTTGAGGAGCACTTGGAATAGGGATATCCATCCAAAGCAAGAGCTTCTACAACTGGAGTTGTGAATGATTTGTACTCCTCTGCAATAGAAACAGATATGTGAATTGGCTAAAAAAAAACTTTATGCATTGCCACCTCCTTTAGTGGAGCATGCAGTCTATGTCTAGCAGGACTGGGTGTAACAAGGCTTCTTCGCCTCTTCTCACTCAAATTTCTGGTCTCGCTAGGTACACTGTCCTTTCTTAAGGTTTTTCCTCTTCTCACTCAATTTTCTGGTATCGATAGCATTCGTTTGCACACCCACCCTACTACCCTCCCTTATTACTACTATGTGGCATTGGTACTTAGATTCAGACCCCTTACCCTCATAGTGCCATCAGCAATCGGTTAGAAAGGGAAGGAAGGGACAGTACAATGATGCCTTGAAGAAGATGCCTGGGTAGAGTTCCTGGAAAGCATATACCAATACATAGAGGTTGTAGCGATGCAACCTCCGTATTCTTGATGTGAATTGATGGGTAAAACATTGATGTTTGAATTGTGCCTACTGGTGCACAGGCGGTACATGGATCTGTGAGGTTGATTGAACTTGTTGAATGGTTGATGAGTCCCTTGAGTGTTTGATGACTGTGACAACCATGACAATGAGTTATCATGTGATCAATTGGACTTCCCAAGATCAAATCATCAAAGTCATTTGACGCAGCCATCAAGACTCAAGATGAGTGGATCACAGCTTGATGATGGGTCAAGTAAGTACTTTTCAGTGGTCTTTGAGAGCAACTAACTCTCACATTTATAGTTTTGAAATATCTGACTTGGACTCATGTCGTTTGGACAGTCTGCCCTCAGTTCAAGGGCACATTGTGGACAATGGAGGTCAGGCACATCCAATCTCACTGTGAAGGTGCCATTCACAGCTGGCACCTTTTGATGAAGTGTTCTGGGCAGACTCACCTATCCAAAAACCCCTTCCCTTGAGAACATCAACGACCTAAATGCCCCGCTAAGACACAGACAACCTACCATAAATCCAGCACTAATGCCTTTGACATGGATATGGGCTGCTATCCTGGATCCCTCCAGGAACCTGCTGGCCACCATGAGGCCGAAAACGAGCAACCAATGCCTATCTCCACTCCTGCTGAAGCAATACCAACCGCTGAAGAAGAGGTTCCGCTGTCTACACTGTGGGACATCGAGCTGGACTATGATATAGATAAGATCAGTGGTGGGCAAGATTTTTACAATGAATTGAAGGATTCACTACTCATGGGTGATGAATTGTTTGCAATGCCCCTGGCTTCTCTCAAGGATGAAATTGGCTTGCAAGACAATGAGTTTGATTTTGGGATTAAACTACCACCAGGTGAGTCTTTAGTATTGTCATCAACATTCGTCCTATTGACACAATAACAGATGAAATTCCTACAGAGTCTGGTAGTACAAGGATGAGTGTGAAAGTTGATCTGGGCAGTGCATACTATCCTTGGCCATCAAAGGCAGTAAGTTTTTGCTATTCTGAAAGGATTCGATATGATACTCATCATGCTTCTAAAGCACTTTTTAACTGTGTTATTGTTTAGCTCCACACAGCTACCATTTTCAGATGTGCAGAAGAGGGCCATGCTCAGCTGGGCCAAGGATCTGGGTGCCCATGATGTCCCCTCTCTCAAGGCTATCAAACAGTCAAATGAGTGTGCCTGCAAACTTGTCAGTAATCCAATGCAGAAAGTAACATCAGCTTCCAGCGATATCTTTTACATCAATGACATCTGGCATGCAATTTCAAAGGTAAGCTGTGAATGCTCAGGTTGTATCATGCTAACTATGCCATTTAGGATTACACAAATCCGCTCACCCACTTTGCCATGCAGGACTATCTGGAGGATGGGGGAGCTGGAATGTCGCAGGTTTTCCATGGTGAGAAGATGCTGTTAGAGTTGCCATCACCTCCGGCAGCTCGTGTGGATGGCAAAATATACTTCGTCAATGAACTTCTGCAAGAATGCTCAGGAGCCTTTTTCATTCCAGAACAGTTTTTTAGGGCCTCATATACACTGTCAAATTGCAGGGACTCACAGGATCCATGCCAGGAGAAAGAAATATATGCTATGGGACATGCGGTTGAATACACAGATGTATGTAATTTTGCCTCGTAAATGTCACGACAAGCCACTGACAAGTTGGCTAGGCTGGTTTTATTGTCAGCGATGAACAAGAGGTTGTTCTGACTTCAATATTCAGGTGTTCCTTCGTATAACTCATGGGCAAGCTCACATGTGGGGTTACTGGTAAGTACATTGTTGAACTCTCAAAAGTAACTAAACTTAGTGTAATCCCAGCATCATCCGAAAAATACCTGAAGCTCGCGCCACATCTGCTATGTGAAAAGGCAAAGGGCTGGATGGTCTATTCAGTCCCTCTCATCATCTTCATGGATGATGTTTCTGGAAACGTGTCAAAGCAGTGGAACAAACACCACGCAATATACATGTTGAACACCAATCTACCACGAGAAATGTTAGAGAAAGAGTTCTGTGTTCGGTTCATACCATCATCGCCACATGCTGCGCCAATGGAATTGATGCATGCAATGAGAGAGTCTATCAGGTGTGTTTCCTCTTATCAACATTTCATTCAACTCAAATATTGAATAGCACAGCTGCTGACTCAGGGATTTTTGTGTGGGACTGCAAACTCAACAAGGAAGTCATGCTCATTCCTGAAGGTTTGTTTCTTGCTGGGGACAATCCAATGCAGGCCAAGGAGTGTAGTCATGTGGGGTTGAATTGTAATTACTTTTGCAGGACTTGTCATGTTGGCAGAACCAAGGAATACAAAGAGTCTGAGGCTGGTTATACTAGTCTTTTTACAGTATGTTGTGTGCAATGACCACCATAAATTGATCTAAAAACACGACAGGAAGGAAATCTCAGAACATCTGAAGAAATGGCATCACAGGCCCTCCAGCAGTTCAAAACCGCATTATGTTCGAGAGCCACAGGGAAGGTCTTGGCTGCTACAACAGCAACCAGAGTTCACGATTCAACTTTGTCTTCCATCATCAATACACTTGTTGAAATGGGCAAGAAGCTATGAACACGTGAAGCTGGACAGCCAGCATCAACAGAATCTCAAGTTCGCACTCAGTTAGAGAAAGAGCTTTTGGATTTATTGCAAGGTAGAACATGTCATGATGCAATCAATCCCCTTCTAGGGGTGAATGGTGAGCATTATCAGATTGTTTGTGATTTGTTGAGTTCACACTGGTACATAGGGATAAACATTCATATGGATACTCCTATGGAAATCCTTCACACAGTTCTACTTGGTGTTGTGAAATATTTCTGGGGTCAAACAGTGTTTTTGCTCAAGAAAGCTAAACTACTCAATCATTTTCAGACATGTCTTGATTCGCTGGACAAGGACGGCCTGAATGCGCCATCGCTGAATGCAGACTACATCTGCCACTACAAAGGAGGCTTAATCAGCAAGCACTTCAAGAGTCTCGCACAAGTTATGCCGTTTGTGATCAATGATCTTGTTCCGAAAAGTGTGTTTGATGGATGGACCTTGATTGGAGAGCTGGTTATTCTGATTTGGCATACAAAAATTGATGACACTGAACAATATTTGGTGAAGCTAACTCAAACAATCAGCAATTTTCTCAATACCACTGCGCAGTGTGCACCCAGTATCTTGATCAGCAAACCAAAATTTCATTTTTTGGTTCACCTCCCAGCTTACATTTAACACTTTGGACCTGCAATTGTCTTTTCGACTGAACATTATGAGTTGTTCAATTATGTCTTCCACCTCACATGCATCTACAGCAATCAACGGGCTCCAAGTTGCAACACGTGCATGACGTTTGTTCATAATGATACCATCAAGCATATTGCCACTGGTGGCTATTGGTATGACATCCAAACAGAAGAATGGGTTCACGGTGGCCCACAGGTCATTACCTACCTCAAAGACCATCCCAAACAAGCTTGTCTGCTTGGAATTCCTGATAAACAACTAGCTGATCCAGGTATAGCAAATACAACAATCCATTCACACTCTAACAATGCTATGATAGGCACAGGTAGAATATTGGCAACTGACCAGACTAAGCATGAAATCGCTCTGTGGCACGTGACATGTTGTGCAGACATATTCAAGAAACATGGTCTCAAAAGTCCTTCTTATTCTCAGTACTACCAGGGAATGTTGGTAGTGACCAATGAGCATGAAACTTCGCAGTTGGGCACACATGTTATATTTCAAGATGTGCTCAAGAAGGTGCATTTTCGTCATCTTCATTACTTCTTATTTACTTACTACATCGAACAGATTCGTATTGGATGCATCCATGAGATATTGATTTTAACAGCGACTCTGCACTCTATCACATTTGTTGCTCTTCAGGTCTTTTTTTTTATGCCTGCATGCCACCCTTTACTCCATCTGCCATGTCTCCTCCTCACTGATGAGGAACTCATTGTGTCAGGAATGGTGAGCTTTACTTGAAAATTTACTTTCGTTATACTCAATTTGAGCTGTGTTGCAGGATATCATATGTATTGCCAACATGCAACACAACTGTCTCAATGTGAAATGCATGGACTTCTCTACCAAGCCTCTGTACCAAGAACAAACCCAAACCCATCAAATGACAAGCATCATAAAGCACCAACAATCGCCACAGTATCTCCTGAACTCATTCTCCATCCACAACTACCAGCATCCTCATTCTCTTCTCCCAGAATCCCTTCTTGAGATGCCACTGCACATTGCAGATCCTAAAGCTGTTAGAAGGGCTGCTGTGAAGCAAATGCGAGGAAAGAGGCAGGCACAGAAGGCTGGAGACAACTCAGAGATGGTGAGCTTACCCCAGGACGAGGATGATGCACATCCTGCATTTGATCATGCAACAAAGAAACAGCCAAAGGCCGCATCCAGGAAACCAATGAGGCCTACCAGCGCAGCAATGCAGCAGCAGCCTGCCAAAGCTGCATCACGAAGAGGAGGCGACACAAGAACTCTGCAATATCCCCTGCCTGTCCAAAATCATGCGTTCCAAATATACATCCCACCCACAATGAGCACCACAACTACTCTACTCCGCCCCATCCATTAGCATCCTCGGTTTTATCAACCTGCCACTCAGCAATACACTGCACCTCCCCACCATCCCCCTCAAGTGGCCGGTCCTTCAAGTTTGTCATTCCCTCAGTCCTCAGTACACTAATGGTGTCTCCCGCTGCCAGGGTTTGCACTGCTCTCAGAAATGTCAGGTGCACCTCAGGTACCTTCCTTTTCAATCCCTTATGACCATAGTCGTTTCACATCTCACACCCACCCTGCTCCACCTATTCAAGTACCTTCACATAATCATTTCTATCCTACAGTTCCCGACACTAATTTGCATCAGTTACATCCTCATCATTTCCCTAATTCTTAAGTGGTTTACAATATTATTATTCTATAAAATTTTGATGACATGGCCACTCATGCATCACGTGGTGCACTGGCAAGTGGCAAAGGCAGATGCTGAAGATGGTCTATATGCCAATATGCTACTTCCACCACCAATTAACACTCTACACTCAGCCTTCAGTCAAACATCACACCCAAATACCTACTTGAGGCAAGGGCATATCACAACAGGTTCTGACCAACTTGTTTGGCATATTCAAACACCAGCAAAGACATGATATTTCAATGTGATATTTCAATGTGCAAAAGGTAAGTTCCACTCTTACTACAGTGACACAGCAGTTGAACTCTCTATAGTGGGTGAGTATCTGTACCTGGGGCTAGTGATGGCACCTCACTCAAATATAGCAATCTACAGTGGTGGACAGGTTCCCACTGTCTGGCAGAGACTCTCAAATGGTAAGAGTCAGGATCTTCGGGTTCAAATCACTGATCAATCTTTGCCTTGGATTGTGAAAATGTTCGACATCAATATGTCCAACAAACCCTGAGCAAATGGGTCTGCCCCAACCAGCAGAACTTCTAGGTATCCTTGAAGAAGGTTACAGCCAATCCAATCAATTTCAGGTATGTACTTCTATCAATTGAGCTTTCCTTGACCAACAATATCCTATAGACACTCTGTCATCACCCAACCTGTGCATTGCACTTTTACCAGTATTTGGGTAGGAATGCTCACTTCGTTCTGCAGGAGATTTCTGAGCAATACACGCACACCTCCTACCAAAGATGCCAACATACAGACCTTGTGCATTGATGGTGGTCATTTATATGTGAGCCTGCCATACATCAACACTAATACCCAAGGAGGGTAAGACAAATTTCGTGTGTTGGACTGTAGGCAGGTTCCCTACAAATCCGGCAGATGAAAATTCTATTCAAAGGCATCACAACATCACTGACTTGGATGGCAAACACATTCACATTCGCATTGTGGCTGAATGTACTATGTTGTGCATGGGAAGTTTTGTTACCACATGAAATAATTTAACTTTGTTCAAATGCAACTTAAACCTGTGCAGTGTCCACTGAGAACTCAAAAGACCTCTCAAGATATTGCTCAATTGTTTTCCACTTTGCTCGACATCTGGAGGTTCCCAGAGATCAAGTAGCATTGGTCCTGGACAGAGCTTGGCCCCACCACAGGCTGGTATTAGGCCTCATGCCCGCTCACTGCTCGGCTCTGATGCAAGGTTCTCAACCCACTCTGCCCCAAATGCCCACAGGCAGCCCACTAGCTCAGGCTATCAACTGCAGGTGGCCCACAGGGAGGTTCCAAATCATGAGCAGAATTCACTCACAGCTGCCTCAGTTACTCTGACTGCCCCATCACCACCCCCAGGTTCCCCAAGTGGATCATCTGATCTTGATGCACCTATCAGCGCAGGTGTTTGGCACTGGAGGGATTCCAGCCTCAAGGCACTTCAACTCACCCTGAGACACACAAAGTGACTCAAGACATACACAAAACACTTTTCTGGCAAATGTGGAATACCTTTGAAAAAATTGGTTTCATTTATTGATGTACAGTCTACTTTATTGTGTTGATCGAGTTCGCTTCAATGTCACCTAGCTTGGCGATTTGTTCCTCATGCTTCTGGAGTTGAAGGCTAGCCAGCTTGAACGAGAAGAAGGGAGTGAAGCAAACACTTTACAAGAACTCGAGAAGCTACTTACCTCAAAAGATTTTGAGGTACAGCTCATTGATTGTTTCTTGTTCTATAACTGACAATCTTCAGAATGCTCTGAAGAGCTGCCTTACCGCATGCATGTTGTCTCCAAACCTGACTGCCTATGTCACTGACACACATCAACATGTGATGGTAGTTCGGGCTTCTTTTGTATTGTCTGCAGTGCTCACTATTTGTATTGCAGGAGTTCATCCAATTGCACAATGATCTTTTCAAAATCACTGAGGGGGTCTTTAATGACACCAAGCTGTGTTCACTACTTGGAAAATTGGTCACAAGGCTTTTGTCAATGATCCACGGTCAAATCAAGACCATGGTACATATTTTCTGAACAGATGAAATTGCTCACAGTGATTAATTTATCTACAGTTAACCACGTCAATTACCAAGAGATCAAGTATCATGGATGCTCTCAAACCGCTTATACACAGTGGCATGGAAGTTGATTCCTCACATTGGACTAGATTCGCTTTTTTGGTGGGTTTGTTTGATGTCTGGTATTTTTTTTGCTGAATTCAAGACAGTGACGCTGTCTTCGTATCTTCCTCATCAGTGTTCAGGATCATGAAAAGGTCACCCTTGGGGAGGCCTTCTTGCCCTACCTCATTCCCTCTCTCCATCAAGATCTTCAGCAACACATTGAGACCATGCTCAAAGTCAATATGGACCAGTTGATGAAAGAATTTTCACAGGACCACCCAGACCAGGGATCTTGGGATGAAGGAGAAAACTCTGACACCCAGGAAAACCTTCCTCATCCCACTGGCGATGTTGTGAGCTCCACCAGAGCCACAGGTGCCACAGAGGACCCCGATGCCGATCCAGCTTCAATTGAAGATCCTGTTGCCAATCTGGATGAGAATGGAATCCCTGATGAGTTTCTCGACACTCCCAACTGTGTGACTTCTGGCTTCGGACTTGATGGCGGCTTGCGAAAGTGGAACAAACAGAAATTTTGGAACTACATTGATGCCATGCTGGAGCAAATTCATGAAACTGCACACCAAGAATCAAACGGTCATGCCGCCAGGTACGAAGATGCTTACCGCAAGTATGTAATATTTCCACACACTATTTATTCACCTGATGGATCAATGAACAGGACAATGGTTGAGTTTCTCCAGCTCAACCTGCAGGAGTTCCCTGGTCACCACAAGGTCTTGTCTCTCTCGAAAGGCCCACAGCCTGCATGGCAGGAGACAATTCAAAAGAAGCTGTTGTGGTGAATTGTGCATGCTCTTTCAGGTCCTTGTTCATTGGCTATCATCAACATTGTGCACTCTTTTGTTCTGAGTCCTCATTTAGCTATGATCAACATTAATCATTTTTGTATACACCTAATATACAGTCATTGAATGCATGGTGCTCTGTTTTCTTTAATACTGGCCAACTATCATCAAGGAGACATCTTCTTAAGGTTATGAGAGATTGGGAGCGGGTAGATGTAGATTAGAAGACTGAATGTATTTTATTTTTCTTTCTCTATCTTTTATACAACGCTACGCTAATTAAGTTTACCGGGTCCGTTATGTACCTGTGTACGATTACTAAGTGGTCCATGTGCTGTATTACTAATGATGTCCGTTCATAGCCAATAGCGGTCAACTACGCTGTGCACAACCATGTACGCTCTCACTCTAACACATCTAACTGATGTGGGAGACCATACTCTGTATTATATCTTCGTGAATACACCTTGCTCACACCTTCACAAATACTTCTTGCTCACATCTTCATGAATACATCTTGCTCACACCTTCATAAATACATTCCACCCACATCCCTCTCGTGGCGAGAGGTATGGAGCAGACGAGAAGGGAGCTAGGGAGCAATATAAATCTCAGTCGGTTCAAAGGGACTCGTATTAGATAGGTACCTAGGGAGCAATATAACTAAAGGTTTGCTATCAGCATTTGTGGGATAAGAATATAATGAGCTCGGTACTCACATCTCAGTCGGTTCAAAGGGACTGAGATGCTCGTATGTCCTGGAGGATCTTTTTAACATACGGGTAGAATAGGAATGAAAACCATTATGATTGTAAAACTATTGCCTCGGCCGAGTGAGTCCTTGACAGCACTCGTACCTTGCATTCCGTTCCGTCCTCAACTCTCCGATCTGTCTCCTGTTTCCTCTCCGTTCAACACTCCCCCTCAAGCGGTGTCCAGACTCATGAGGAGGCGAAGCTTCTGAAGGCGTGGGCATGGCAAAGGTTTCGTGAAGGCGTCTGCGATGTTGTCGTCGGTAGGGCAATAGGTGAGCGCGAAGGTGCTGTCCTTGACGTGGCCTCTGACGAAATGAAACCTCAGATCAATGTGCTTGGTGCGGGAGTTAAACTTGTTGTTGCTGGCCATGGCTATTGCTGCCTGGTTGTCACACAGAATGGGAGTGGGGAGTTCAACCGGTTCATATAACTCGGTGAGAAGTAGCTGTAGATAGAGAACTTTGCGTCCGACGGTAGCTAGAGCAATATACTCTGCTTCGGCCGTTGATAGGGCGATGATGGGTTGTTTTCATGCACTCCAGGCAATGGGTCCTCCGCCGAGCATAACGATATAGCCAGACATGGAGTGACGATGCGCCTGCGACGCCCAGTCAGCGTCCACGTAGGCTTCTAACCCTGCATCTGTGCCTCCCAGCATTATGGCATGGTTGCAAGTACCTTTTAAGTAGCGCATAACGCGCTTGGCCGCCTCCCAGTGGGCTGTTCCTGGGTTCTGCATGAACTGAGAGAGTGTAGCAACAGAGAATGCAATGTCGGGACGTGTACTGGTTGCTGCATACATGAGGGAACCAACGGCGCGCTGGTAGGGCACGTTCTGCATAGCTGCAACTTGAGTATGCGTGGCCGGGGATTGTGCATCTGTCAACACAGACCCTGCCTCCATGGGCGTCTGGGCGGATTTGGCGTCAGTGAGGTGAAAACGTTCAAGAATGGTGTCGACGTAAGATTGTTGGGAGAGGGTGATGGTGTGCGCAACACGATCTCGTTCTACCTTGAGTCCCAAGAGCCAGTTGAGCTCTCCTAAGTCGGTTATCTCGAAATAACGGCTCAACTCCTCCTTGAAAGCCTTGATATGGCGAAGGTGCCTCGAGGTAACGGCCATGTCGTCCACAGATACTGTAATGATGGTGTGCTCCTCTGAGGTCCGTTTATAGTAAACGGCCTGGTCCACCTGCGAACGGTCGAATCCCATCTTGCGAAATGTCCCCGCCAACTCTTCTGACCACTCGTATCCCGCCTGCTTCAACCCAGGTAAGCTCCTCAATAGCCTCAACACCTTTCTCTCTTCACCCTTCTTCAAATAGCCAGGTGGCGCCCTCATATATACTTCCTCCTTGATCTCCGTGTACAGGTAGGCGCTCTTGATGTCAACTTGGTGTATCTCCCAGTCTTGCTGAGCCGCTTTTGCCAGGATGGTCCTAATAGTGGACATATTGGAGGTAGGGGCAAAGGTCTCAAAGTAATCGAGACCATATTGCTGACGTTGGCCGTTTGCCACAAGGCGGGCACGGAGTTTTAGCTTCTGGCCATCTGGGCCTCGTTTTGTTGCCAAGACGAAGTGACATGGTATTAGGTTTGCGCCTCGAGGTAAGTCTGCCAGTTCCCACGTGCCTAGCTTCTCGAGCTGACTGATCTCATAGTCTAGAGCTTCCTGCCATTCCTGTGTGTCTGGGCCTCTCAGGGCCTGGGCAAGTGTTGGCTCTGCAACTGCAGCAGCCAGTGCTGTTTCTTCCCAGCTGGTGAGTACCTCGTCACCTTGTAGGTTGTTGAGGTCTGACTGGTGGTGTTCATCTGCCATGATGGCTAGTGCGGCCACTTCGCCTTCATTTAGCGCCGCATAGTACCCTGGAGGTGGCCTTACTCTTGTTGCTCTGGGTGCAGGTGGTGTGACTGGTGGCTGGGATGGTCTTGGAGGTGTGGATGGACACTGAGTACCTTCTGCAGGTGCGTTTTGTTGCAGTGGTTCCTGGGTGCTAACTCATTGCGTAGGAGTAGAAGTAGACTCCCCCTCGACCTGGATACCATCCAGCAACCACCACGGTGGGCGGGACGAACGTGACGTTCCGCTCAACAGATACACACCTCTTTGTCGGCCAGTACACTCGGTATGCCTTACTCTCACCATCAACACCCACAAATAACGCATCCTCAGCCTTCAGCTCCAGTTTACCAGCGTGTTCCAAGTGGACAAGGACGGGACTGCCAAACTCATGGGCACACGAGAGATCTGGGGGTGCGTTGTGGACCAGCTCATAGGGAGTATGGCCAGGGATAGAGCGAGAAGGTAAGCGATTCTTTAGCCAGACGGCATAGTTGACAGCTTCTGCCCAAAGGAACTTCAGGCAGGTCATGCGCAATAAGCATGGCACGTGCATGCTCAACCAGGGTGCGGTTGAGTCTCTCCGCCACCCCATTTTGCTGAGGTGAGTCATGCACCGTCAGTTCTCGTTTGATGCCATGGTCCTTTAGGTGGGTGTCGAAGTCTGCACTGAGATACTCCCCGCCTCTATCAGACCGAAGCGTCTTGATGCGAACTCCATCCTTCTGAGTGGTAAGTCTCGCCTCGTACTGCTTAAACGCTTCTAACGCCTCGCTCTTGTGCTTCAGGAATGCAAGCTGGCTCTCCCGAGAAAAATCATCGGTAAAGCTCATGTAATAGCTTGACCCCGCAAGGCTGACAGGTCTGCGCTGGCCCCCACAGGTCTGTATGGATGACCTCCCCATATGTTTCAGCACGTCGCGTTGCCTCCTTGGGGAAAGGCTTGCGTGTTGACTTCGCCTTGACGCATGCATCGCAGAACTCCTCACAGGAGGTTGGATCAAGGGCAAGGCCTTCAACCAGACCCTCTTCGATAGCAGTGCTTGACAGCCGCTTGGGAGATATGTCCGAGGATCTTGTGGAGGTCATGGACGGTGCATTTTTCTGTGGCAATGTGCGCATGGTGTTTGACTTTGCCCTGCAACTGCATAGAGGCCATCTACCTGAGGGATAGTCGCAATGACGAGCCGATCTGGAGAGGGAGATAGGATTTTGCACATCTTGTCTTCGAAGTGGACGGCGAGTCCAGCAGCTGTGATACGATTGGTGGAGATAAGCGTGAAGGCCATGCGAGGTGCATATAAAGTGTCCTTCAGTGTTACTAACGTCTTCTCCTTGCCATTGGGCAGCTCAATGCTCACATCCCCTTTTCCAATAGCACTGAGGGTAGAGCCATCCGCCGTCTGCACATCTTGTGGGTCGATGGGCTCATAATTGACGAACTTAGCCCGATCTGGGCAAAAATGTGACGTAGCACCAGAGTCAACGATCGCCCCTCGCCGCTCGATAGGTACCTGTAGCTGCTCGGCAATGCTGCTAAGGTTCGATGTGGCCGCGAATGCGTAGTTTTCGGTTGCAGGCTCAGTGGTGGCAGAGTTTGCACCTTCTTTTGGTGCGCGTGCAGCTCTCCTTCGTTGGTTTGGGCCTTGACCCTCTTTTCCACCACCAGGCCTCCAGCAATCGGTTTTGTAATGACCCTTACGGTCACAATTAAAACAGGTGATGTCCGCATTCTCCTTGCTGCCACCTCCCGCTCTCTTATTGCGTCCTGCTCCAGACTTGGCCATGAGTGCCGAATTACCACCCTTTTTGGAGGTGCGACGATCCGTCAACAGACGGTGCTCGTATTCCTCACTGATCACAGTGATGAGTTCGTTAGAGGTGAGTGGTGTCTGGGTGATTCGGGCTGCAGCGCTAATGGAAGATAGGATGGGCCTGTATGACTCTGGGAGCGAGCCTAAGAGGATAGCGTGGAAGTCACGATCTTCGATGATGGACCCCATGCCTGCGAGGGACTCTCGTAGTCTCAGGAGCTCTGAAAAGTGGGCTCTGACGTCGCTGCTCTCATCACAGCGTAGATCTTGGAGACGTCGTCGTAGATCGACCTGTACTAACTCTGTCTTGCCTTCATGGATCGAACAGATTTCGTCCCAGATAGTGGATGCACGATCCAGCTTCTGGACGCGCAACAACAGTCTATCAGTGATAGTACTGAATATTTGCTGCTTCACCAACGAGTCCTTCTGGTGGAACTCGTCGATTTTCTTGTCGAGCTCTTCGATCTCAGTCTGCAAAGCTGTTGAGCCATCGGGCTTCATAACAACCTGCGTACTCTCATCAATTGCGAATGGAATCGGTTTGACTGCCCGACCATCGGTATAATGCATCAGACCTCTCGCACCTAATGCCATTAACGTTCTCTCCTTATAGGTAATCCAATTTGACCCATCTTCGGTCAACTTGGGGACATTAAATAACGCGGAGTTGGTACTGGGGAGCGTGGTATCCATGGTAGGGTCAGGGCTCATAACCTCTCGTGGCGAGAGGTACGGAGCAGACGAGAAGGGAGCTAGGGAGCAATATAAATCTCAGTCGGTTCAAAGGGACTCGTATTAGATAGGTACCTAGGGAGCAATATAACTAAAGGTTTGCTATCAGCATTTGTGGGATAAGAATATAATGAGCTCGGTACTCACATCTCAATCGGTTCAAAGGGACTGAGATGCTCGTACGTCCTGGAGGATCTTTTTAACATACGGGTAGAATAGGAATGAAAACCGTTATGATTGTAAAACTATTGCCTCGGCCGAGTGAGTCCTTGACAGCGCTCGTACCTTGCATTCCGTTCCGTCCTCAACTCTCCGATCCGTCTCCTGTTTCCTCTCCGTTCAACAATCCCATGAATACATCTTGCTCACATCTTTGGGAAACCATAGGACTGACATTCACTGTAGGATATCACACCTCTGATTTCCATGGAGAATAAATTATTTATGTTCTACAGAAGTCACACAGATGCTGGACGAACAAATGTTTTTACACATAACTACACTAAAATCTTGTGATTTACATTGTATATAGTGCGAAAACCATACGAATAATGTACTTGAGATATTGAATGGACAATTGCTATTTTTGACATCAGAATTACAAAATGGAGGGTTCACTGTGTAAAGCAGGAACTGGAAATCACGGTCGGAGTTTAAAGTTGGCAGGGTCTTGCCCATCCCCACAGCCATGCGGCCGCGTCAGCAGACAAAGACAGACAAACAAACAAAAACGACGGCCCGGATTGTCCGGGATGATCGGTGTCTCAGAGGTTCGACATGCACAAACCAGAACCCCTTATAGGGTCCTGGAATGAAACACATCTACCATAGGTTCAACGCTATGAACTTCAGTCTTTAATTCTTCGGGAGCTGAAATTTCATCAGGTGAGATGCAGCAAAAGTTATCTACATCACGAGGCTCGGTCGAAATTCGGAGCGAAAGGATGCTTCAACTTCGAGATCCTATGCAGTCTCGTCATTAATGCCAACCTCATCACGAGTATGCATATGTGCTTCTGCAGGCGAGCGGTTGCATTTGTATAGAGATTGATATATGGCTTGACGGTAGGTTGACTCATGCCGCCGCGGCCCTGGGTTCGAGCATCTGATCAATCACCAGCGTCGCTGCTATGTTTGTCTTCCGAATGGCTCGTTTTAGGCGTCCGAAATTGTCGCTGATCAGTGTCCGCCAGCATCCACCATCTTATTGACGTCAGTTTTCATGCATCATGTTCGGTTGAAGTCTAACCATGTTATCAGATCTAAATTACATCTCCGCGGGTCTTGAATACCCCGCCAGTTCTGCCAGGTTCTACCCTCTTATTGCGTGAGTTCTGCCATGGACCCTATAGTACAATCAGTGGATGGGCAAACTTCCTTTTCTTCATTTGTCCTTCTATCATCCGATAACGTCGAGTTCTAGCTCGCGCATCCTCACTCGTGCTCACCCTCGCTTTTTACTCTCGCACAGCATAATTTATCAAATATATTCGTTGTTTTCTTTGGCCTATCGCTCAAACGCTCAAGAATTGAAAAAAAACCCGTAAGAAGGCCCCCCCTTTCCCAGCGGCTCCACCTACTTGGAGCGGCCCAACACCACATCATAAAGAAATGAGGCGCAGTGCCAAGCACTCTGCGGCCTGCGGCACAGGCTCCGAATTTGACAGGCACCCCTACATCGGATCATACTACCCAAATATGATGTGCGAAGCAAAAGTTCGTGACCTCTACAATGCGTCCGAACAGGGTGCTTCGTCTTAATAGATTCTCAATCCCATGTCGTCCTCTCGAGCCCAGTATTTATTGTCTCGAAAAAGTGTAGGTGCGTGTCGTATTTTGGACGACTGCTCACATGCAAGTACGACTCGGCATTTATTGGCTGTGCTGCATGTGAATAACTAGTAAAAGTTGTTAATTTATTTGCGTGTTGTTATCCTCAGCAGGACATGGGAGCTATCAAAAATCGCGTGGGGCTCACTGGTACTGCATTGAACTGCAGTTCGCACACATGCAGCATCAACTGAAATAGGGATCTGGTATGTAAGACGACCACTCTATTTAGCAGTAGTGAGACAAGACATGGTGAAATTAAATTATCTCTGGATTCATTTGAGACGGATAAAGCTAACGGCACAACAAATCATAGCCTACATGGAATATTATGTTTGTGTGCTATGAACGTGCAAATGTACGTACTGGGAGTCGAATCCTGCGCTAAGGCAAACCTGCCATCTGTAACTCCGACTCGAGAAATACATCTATTTCCTCCACAGTTGGACGGCTAGAAAGTCCACGAGGTGACCAACATCTTTGAATAAAATTCCACTGTGCACTAGTGACAACTGCATCTTGAGGACATCTAGGCTTTACACCTCTCGCGGATAATACAAGGACACGAATGTTTTCCTTGATATCGTAATAAGGTATTGATCCCGTGAGCAACTGAGGCCGCAGTATGGTAAGCGGGGGATGCTGCGAAGAGATGATGTAACATACCTGCAGCAGAATACTTCCTATTGAGTAAATGTCAGTCTGCTCCGTAGGGGTGTATGGGTTGATTTCGCCTGTCTGCGCCTCAAATAGCTGAGGGTCTGTCCATCGGACTGCTGAGCGAACACCTCCAGATGGTTGTGGTGGAGTCGGGATTTCCGCGAGCAACGACATAATTCCGAAGTCGCATAACTGCGCTCTGCCCTGATGGTCCACCAGGATATTGAGCTAGACATTGTTAGTATATCATACCGTTAGGGACAGTGGCCTTACTCCAGAGATATCTCCGTGCACAACATCATGGGCGTGTACTGCATTTGAAGTCAATGAAAACCATTGTTCTGACGAATGAAATGGAACCCACGATAACCAAGCCCAGCTACTACCTGTTTGGCCTGAAGGCGCAAGAGCAAGAGTGAGAAACGTCATTTCTATCGAAAAGGTTGCTTACGATATCCAACTTGCTCCGCAGTGACAAATGGTGATTAGCGATATAGTCATTCAAAGACCCCTCGTTCACCCAGGGCGTCACCAGTGACGGGAAGTAGCCGAAATCGTGTGCAATTCCATATAGTGGCAGAACGTTTTTGTGCAGTAATTGCGCCCAGATTGATATTCTACCCATCAGTCTCTGAGTTATCCGTGAGTAGATATTCTTGGATATGAATGAAAGAACAGACTTGACAATTCTTATTTTTCTCTTCCTCATTCAAGAAAGGGACTTTCACTGACTTGACCGCAACCTATGAAAGTTACTCGAACTGCAAGGAGCTAGCAGGCAAATTTTCCTCACAACACGCTTTCGCTTGCCATGGTGCCACGTTGATTGCCAAACGTCACTGTACGTGCCTGACAATGTTGGGTATATTTCGCGCCGGACAACTTGCTTGGTGAGATCCGGGGTGGAGGAGAACTGGGAGTCTCCCACAATATGCTGCCTCATGGAAGAGTCCAACGACGAATCCATCGAGCTGTAAAAATCAGCAAATAAACTCTGAGGGAAGTAATTTGTGTACTCAATAGAACATTTTCTAAGGACGGTGCAAGAATCTGAGATGAGTGGACTCGGAGCGGCGCCTTGTTGATTGGGGCACGAGCCTTCAGTGAACGAATGGAATGTCGCAGGTGCTATTTCTTGGTATGACCATCGAATGAATGTCAAAGGTAACTTTACTACTAGCCCGAGAAAATTAAGCAGACTGCTGGACATATCCTCTAGCTATTGAGCAAGCAAGCAGGATGTGGATGTTAGGATAGACGCTGAGTGAGAGCGGTATTCATAGGTGACCATGCTACCGGCATGCCATAGAAGTTAATTCAATCGAGCTTTCCCAGTCACGAAATCACAGGTTTTCATGCATCCAGGGCGAACATCCACCTGCGTACATTCGATCTGCACATGCTAAATAAGGTCTGTAGAAGTTCTGGTCACTAATGTCTGCCATCAGCCACAAAAGTCAGCTTCAACTGCGATGCACAACTTACTGGATTTCCACGCTATCGCCTCATACAGCTGATCAATTTTCCAGAACGGTAAGCGGGCTTTGGATAATCCACATGGATGAGGTTTACTGAGCATCCAGATAGCCAATTGAGCGATCATGATGTGGGCACGGGTGTTATTCCGCCGTGATATCGGTTGTGGACGCGCATGGCAAAACTTTGTTCTTAAGTTTCATGTAGTATTCTCGCGTGTGACTCCGAGTCGGCCTCGAGGTTTGTAACTATATCCATGATCATCGTGGGGGTTGAACGTTGACTCGGAACCGTTGACGACGGACGTTGAAAGGCTACTCATTTACATAAGCACATATGAAAGCGGGGCTGACTACATGTGCGACGATGATAATTCCACAATTGGTTCAAGTTGAACCAAACCTTGCACACAAAATACTGGCAATCTCGGTTTGCTTGGTACTTGTAGAGTCTGTATTGAAAAACTCACCCGAACCAAGAAGACACCGGTACCACTATTCTAAATCAGCCGGTGGTTCTAATATTAAAATAACCATTCAAGGTAAGTTTCTGCTGTTTCTCGAACATTTCCAACAGAATGTCGCGGTCCTCATTAAAATATTGATTAACAAGCTGTGAACTCTGGCAGTGCAAGCTGAGTGCATCACATGACCCACATCAAGGCGTCAAGTCATACTATACAATCCGCGAGGACAACACGCATGTTATAGGATTCGGAACTCCTGAAAGAAGTCTGCGACAGCATCAGGGTAGTTTCCACTGTCCAGTACAATCTCCGGGCCTTACAATACAGTCCAGCATGATGGTTTGCTAAATTGAGTTCCCTCCCACGCATTGGTGGTAATAGCAATCGGATAGCAATACCGATCTTAGGACTAGGGTGGAAGAAAGGCTGGCCATCGGATGCGGCCTGATGCTGGCAGGCAAGAGATAAGACCAGGGCACCACTTTTTCAATTTTGAATTCAGCTCAATCTGGAGTGAAGGCGCTTGTTCCGCGAACTCTCCGAATAGCATGGGGAGTATAATTAGACCTCCGAATTGGTGGAAGTAGTTCTACTTTGCATATATGGTATGTGTGGTATTCACTTGACATAGATTCACGAACAGTGACTTGGACTCTGCAGCAAAGGTTCCTAGGCGCATTCAAACCTGCTTCCCGCGTACATGACGATCGAATGTTCATACACATGTCTAGTAGATATCAGTACCGTTGTTCGCGGAGAAGCACTGGTAAGCCGTTGCCACACAGCGCCGAGTGGTACTTTCGGGAGTTTCGTTTGAGCGTTCTTGTGATATGAGAAACCATCACTCTTCTTAGTATGGCTTAAACAGCATTGTGAGTGCTCGTGTCAACACTATTGGAATAAGACCACTTGATATCACAAGGGTCTGTTGAACTCCGCAAACGTACCTCAGGCTTAAACTTACGGTTACCTGCCTCCGTCAATTCATTAATCTGGGCTCAGCTGCCGTGATAAAGGTGATCATCCACACGATGATTTAGAGAGATCTCAGCCAAGATCACAGGTTCTGACAGGTCGGGGGGCTCACAAATGAGTGCTCATGGTTTACTTCTATGAAAATTGCAGGGTTGCTCCCAGTCCAATAAATGTGAGCTCGCTCTCCACTTTCTCTAGCTTCTGACACACTGTTCCATTCTTGAAAGATCCATCCAGTCTACTCTTCGCCGCTGCCCCAGCATAATGTCGCAATCACTTACAGTCACGGAGGATTCAATATCTAAGAGCGAGTAGTCTTTAACCGGATGGATTAAAGCTGATGACGAATGATTAGCAATTGACTGGATGAAAAAGCTCCGCGTTGATGTCTCGCAGTCTATCTCACGTTTCACCAGTGACTCGGAGGGTGCCGCTTCAGTGAGTATCTGCTTATCGATAGGCGCGTTGTAGACATTGAGCAAATTCTGTGTACCGACAGAGCAATGGCTTTGATGAATCAAAAGCGGTTCCGCCTCTTACATCGAGTAGCACCGAGTCTGAATCACCTTATATTGTCTCCCCTTCTTGGTCACTTTCAAGTTTCGAGGACCTTGCCGAAGACCCCTACTACGAAGAGAATCTTTCTTCCTTAGTGGCGCAACCTTACATAAAACTGTTTGTATTTCTTTCCAAAATACACGGGGCTGTGAGCTGAGGCTGAACATCTGTTTCAGGGACCTTGAACTGAATAAATATCGCAAAGGACCTAAGAATCTCACGCGTTATATTACACGCCCCACCCAGGGTTTTCCCCACAGTTGTGGCGGATTCGGCAACATTTGGAAGTGCAAATTGGATTCCATCAGTCGAAACGGTAACGAAGTTCGTTTGATCAATTGGTTTTCTTTCAAAAGATTAGCTTGATCCTAATAGATGCCCCCGCAAAACGTTGCAGTCAAGGCTTTCAGAGTGCCTTCAAGGGACCCAGAAGACATTAAGAGGTTGGTCAAGGTCGGTTTTCGTACAGTTATTTCATGTAACATGTAACACCACTCTAATATCTATCCAGAAACTGCGTCAGGAGGTCTTTGTTTGGCAAGGGCTAGAAAACTCGCATATACTGCCTCTTTATGGCATTGCATACGGATTTGACATTGTTCCAGCTCTAGTGTGTCCATGGATGAAAAAAGGTTCTCTCCATCATTATCTGAACAAAATGTGGCGTAAGAATTCGCCGCCGCCTGAAATGCAATGTCTCTTTCTTCTTGTGAGTAGTTCTTTTCTATACATTATAGACACACTCTCAGATTGCTTGTAATGTAGCTCTTCCAAGTCGGCTCAGGTCTGCAGTATCGTGAGTGAATTTAGTTGTGGCTATGCGACCTCATTTAGGCGATGCACGATGAATCAGTGCATTCACAAGACGTTATACACGGAGACCTTATGCCTGTATGTCACATTTTTCTCACACGTCAGTCCGCGTTACTCATAAAATTCCAGTCTAATGTTCTGATCAATGAGAACGGGAACGCTGTCCTTGCGGATTTCGGCCTGTCACGACTGCTAGCGGATCATGAGACGTCTTTCTTTGCATCTCATAGCTCAGGTGCAATTCGTTGGGCCGCTCCAGAAATTATAGAGTTCGGCACTGAAAAGCCCAACGAACAAGTTGACAAGCCAAATAAAGAGAGTGACATTTATTCATTTGGTTGCATCATGATGCAGGTAACGCCGAGACCCCTCTTGTCTTTCGCGAGCGAATGATTCTAAATATCCCACCAGGTGCTATCTGGCTGCTCCCCGTACTTTGACATGAAGTGTGAAACCGCTGTCACTGTGGCCAAATCCAATGGCGTCCTGCCCACACGACCCACACTGCCTGCAATCGCCGATGATTACTGGTGCTATATTAAACAATGTTGGTTGACCCACGCCAAGATGCGGCCTTCGGTTGATAAGGTTCTGGACTATATAACGGCGGAACACGACAAACAGAAATTAATTTCACGAGCTAGCTGTTTCCGCCAGTGATGCAAACGAGTTGACCCCGAACACCACATTTCCTTGTGTCCTTGCAGCTGCAGTACAAATATCATACTTATTTCGCATATATTTATTCCATCATGACCCGATACCTTGCTACTCACTGCGTATCCTCGACATATCTCAATATCCTCCTTTGATCTCACAACCTGGGGGAGTGATCAAAGGCAGGCGCTCGCTACAGGATCATTTAGATGTATGACCTCGTACAAATACCGATCTGGACAAACTTTGTTTCTATGGGCAGGTCTCTGCTCTGGAAGTACCTAGTACTGATCCCGTTGCTCGAGGTGCAGCCTGAAGAGAATTGCCGAACGGAGCTGCCAAAGATAGATAATAATTGACTGCCTGAGACTTTCTGCCTTTGTGATCATACACTTCAATGCGGAAATCCCTTTCCAACTTATAACTCCGCGACATTTTACATGTAGATTCGCTGTTCGCTCAGAAGTCCAGCTAGTTGATGCCGATACCGATCTGTGCCACGCAGCGCACGCTGCTACCAAAACGCAAAAACTGTATACGGTGTTTAAATTTTTATCTCCGATCGGATACCATAGGCCTGGTATGGATGTGACGGCTGTGAGAAGCAGATGCTTTCAAGACGGCACAGGAAGAATAATCAGACGTTCAAGTAACCAGATACAAGATAGATTTCAAGAGCGCCAACTATTACAGTACTAGATAGCAGTCTTATATACAGTAAGGTAGTCAGAGGCTCGTGATTAATTCAAGCAAGCATATGATTCTCTTTATGTTTCAGATAACGTACGTGGCAGGGTGAAACTTCGTATCTCCCAGGGCAAGTGATCGGCCTGGACCAGTCCATCCGTCACATACCCCCCTTCAGAGGTCGTCCTGCGGCCTCTACTTCTTAGGCATGCGTCCTTTGGCCTTGGCTTGAGCGGCATCTTTGGCGGCCTCAGAGGCCTCGGCGTCGGTCATCTCCGCGTCTCCGTCAGCAGGAGGGGCGGGGGTTTGGGAAGCCGGAGCGGTGGTGGGAGCAGGAGGGTTGCTGTTCAGGAAGGGAGAGGGAGCGCGAGTAGTGGCAGAGGTGGAAGGCCCAGCCACGGCATTGGCCTGGGTGATCGGTTTGGAGGGGGTGAAGGGCATGAGCGCCTCGTCGTCCTCTCGACGTTGGCGTTTGGCTTGCCTTTCGGCGACACCCCGCTCCTTCCATTTCCTCTGCTTCCGGAGGCGGTCCAGGTTGTCCCACAGCGCCTCGTCCATCAGTTCTGAACGGCGGGGATCCAACCATTTGCCCCCAGCATCCTCCCTAGGGTCCCGGGGAGCGGGAACGGTGCGACGTGTGGCCTCGAGCCCGACAAGCTCGGCCAGGGTAGGAGGTCGCCCTTGGATGCGGACACCAGTGTTGTCCTCCAGCACCAAGGCGACCTGGATGCCATTGTCCGCGTTGCTATTGAGTGCTACGGCGAACTCATCATAGCCAACGGGAGATGGGATAGTGGTGGGGTTTATGCCACCGCGTAAGTCAGCGTCGTGCTGCAAGTAGAGGCGGATCTGGTCCAGGGTGAGGATGAAGGTGACACCAGGCCTGTACTTGTCTGGCATGGCGAAGCGGCCATTGCCCAAGGCACGGAATAAGGGGCTGTTGGTGTTGGTGTTGGTGTTGGTGTTGGTGTTCATGTTGCCGATGGTGAGGAGTGGTGAGAGATGCTGGTTAAGGGAGGTAAGGAGGTGATGGTCGTCGAGGGGGTTTATATAGCTTGTCCTGAGGCCAAGGGATCCCAAAAAAACTTGCGGGTTGTCGGTGGGCGGCAGCCCGGCACCCTCAGCTAGCTCTGATACTCCCTCGATGTCTAAGACATCGAAATACTCCTGCAGCGCGGCCAGGTGATCGACTCGATCATATGGCAACCAGGTAACATCCCCGGATTTCCATTTAATTTCGAAGACCGCGTCCGATCGAGTTCCCTTATGGGATAATACCTTCTCCACAGCCCATTCGCGTTCTTCGTCCTCGAAGTCTGCGACCTGGTTATCGAGTCGACCAGGAAACAGTCTGTCATCGTTCGGTACGTGAGGGCGGAGG
The DNA here is from genome assembly GCA_016628085.1 of Suillus occidentalis. Lineage (NCBI taxonomy): Eukaryota > Fungi > Basidiomycota > Agaricomycetes > Boletales > Suillaceae > Suillus > Suillus occidentalis. Next base: position 8,217 of record JABBWB010000219.1, on the reverse strand, counting down.
TAAGAGGAGTGGAATACGTCGTGTATCCCACGTTGCTTCATGCGGTCGGGAATTTCCAGCCGGTAAGAGTTGTTCCCAAAGTCGTTCAGGATTTGGTAAGGTCCCACGAATTTTGGTAGGAACTTGCGTGCTAATCCCTTTGGAAAGCTAAGGTTCTTTGTTGACAGATAAACAAGGTCCCCCTCCACTAACGGGCAAGGCCTTCTGCGTCGGTTGGCGTCCCTGGTCTGCTTCACACGAGCCGCGATCATTGAGTCGTGGGCGGACATGATGGTGTGTTTTACTTTCTGTGCATAGGCTCGTACACCAGGGTACTCACTGGGCTCTGGATCATCCCAGATCATTGGTCGGGGTAGTCTGCCGTAGTTGGTGAAAAACGGTGAGTATCCCGTGCTCTCAGATGTGGCTATGTTAATCGCGAACTCAATCGCAGGTAGTCTTGACACCCAGTCCCTTTGGTTGGGGGAGATGCAAGACCTCAACATTTGATTCACGGTACGGTTCGCGCGTTCAGTCGCCCCATCGGTCTCAGGGTGATAAGCGCTCGACATGCGCTGCTTCACACCGATCAAACGTTGCAGGTGAGTCCAGAATCCACTTGTGAATAGGACGTCACGGTCACTAACTATTGACTTAGGCAGTCCGTGTAGCTTGTACACTTCGGAGAAAATGAGTTCGGCCACCTCTCGGGCAGTGTATGTTGTCCGGCTGGGCACGAGGTGAACCATCCCGGTGAGTAAGTCTATTACTACGGTCACCGAGTCGTACTCAGCGTTCCTGTCCTTAGATAAGGGCAACGGCCCTATGAAGTCAATCCCTATCGCCTCCCAAGGGTGGGACGGGACGGATAAGGATTGCAGCAGTCCATACGGCTGCTGGTTGGACGCCTTGCTTCGTTGGCAGGTGGTGCAGGATTCACAGAAGGAGTGCACGTCCCGCACCATCGTCTTCCACCATACATGGTCCCGCAGGTATGTCAGTGTTTTCCTTGCCCCCAGGTGGGCTAGAATGGAGTGCGCTTGACTCATTACCATCTCCTGCAGCCGTCGGCCCTTGACTTTGACATCAGGTACGCATATTACCGTTCTGTCTTTTAGTTTAAGTCTCATTATCCCATCCTTTAGTTCGAAATTCTTAAAGGATTTGGGTGCGTCCAGTATTATTCTAAATAGAGGGTCTTTATGATACTGATTTCGTATATCTCCCATCAGTTCTTCCTCAGGGTACACTGGCAGTGGTGGGAGCACCGCTCCCACCAACGGTCTTTCAGTAAGTGCTTCTCCCACTGGTGTATCAGTGTGCTCGCTAACAGTTGTTGTCTTTGCAGGATGGTGTGTCTCCTTCTCCCCACCCTTCTTTCGTTCTCCTGGGCCCAGGAGGACGAAATGGTCTTTCATGCGGCGCGCGAATTCGGCGCCAGTCTCGGGACGCCCTGTCTCTGCAGGCTCCACAGGCTGGCGCGCCTTCCTGGTCTTTGACGGGCCAGGCGCATTAGGCGCTCGAGGCGCCGATGCCTGGCGTCCTTGTTTGGTGAGTGGCCTGGGTGGCGCCGGCAGAGGCGTCACTGACGGTTGGGTGGTGCGCTTCGACCTGCCACTCGCCTGGGGCTCTGGCTCAGGGTGCAGGCTCTGTGTGGTTGCCCTCCGCTGCGCCACGCGCGCACTTCGTCGAGGATCCGTCGCCAGGGCTTCCTGGCCCACCAGCAAGGGCATAGACGCCAGGTGAGCAACTTTAGTGAAAGAGTTACCCGCATCATGTTCGGTATACTCACTGGGCGTCCGTACAGTGCCAGGCGCATCGAATGCGTACATCCGAGACAACGCATCGGGCAGCAGGTTCTCAACGCCTGGTAAGTACTTCACTTCGAAGTCGAATTCCCCGATTTTCTCAATCCATCGTGCTTGTCTGCCCGATAGATTTCGCTGGTTCAAGAGGTGAACCAGCCCCTTGTGGTCAGTCAGCCACACGAACTTCGCACCCTGTAAGATGTCTCGGTGCCTCAGCATCGTCTCAACTCCCGCTAACATTTCCTGTTCATGCACAGGGTAGTTGCGCTGCGCGGGGTTCAGCTTAGCCGAGTAGAAGGCAGCGACCTTCGCCGTGCGCCAATCTGCGCCCTGGGCTACCACGCCCCCAATGCCCCCAAGGCAGGCATCCGTCATCATGTATATGGGCGGTGCCTGTGGGCCATATACCAGGGGCACGCGACAATGAGGGGCACAAGTGGCCACGTACTGCTTTACAGTCTCGAAGGCACGTTGTTGTGCGTAGTCCCACTTGAATGGGACAGTGTCTCCGGTCACTTCTGACAACACTCCCAGGGGAATACGGACTCTGTAGATGTCATCTGCCAGGTACCCCACAGAGCCTATGAACCCCCTGCAAAGGTCACGATTGGTGGGCGTCTTCCACTTCAAGACGCTGTCCACCTTCTCCGGGTCCATACGGATTCCATCTCGACCCACAATGCGTCCCAGGATCTTGACATCGTCGCAGAGGAACTGGAGTTTCTTCTGACTCAGGTACAGTTTCTCCCGGTCCAGGATCTTTAGGACCGTCTTAACGTGTTCAATATGTTCATGCAGGGTGTCAGAATATATTATGATGTCGTCTAAGTACACATCCATCCATTTGCCGAGGAACTCACCAAACAGATGGTTCATCAGCGCTTGGTAAGTTGCGGGCGCATTACAATCGCCCTGCTGGAGCACATTGCTGACCATGTTCCCGTCAGGTGTGGTCATCGCAGTGCGGTGCACGTGTTCTGGTACCACCCGGATCTGCTCATAAGCATCCTGTCCGTCCAGGACGGACTTGAACTTCTTCCCTGCGACACGGCGCAGGATACCCTCCATGTCGGGTAAAGGTGAGGTTAGTTTTCTGGTGTTTTTATTCCGTTCACGCAGATCTACGACAGTACGAAGTCGGTCCGACCCCGGCTTCCTGATGAACAGCATGGGAACGGTGTTACCCGCGCTCGTCACCTGCCATCTGCCTGATGCCAGGTAGGACTGCCGTTTGTCCGCCCATTGCGGTCTCAGTGGTTCTGGGCAGCGTGAAGGTCGCCAGGGGTAGATCTTACCCTCGTCAATCAACGGAATGGTATGGTTGATGGCGCGTAGGGGTGGTAAGTTTGTTTCGCTTGCTTTAGCGCACAGCGGCCTAGCTAATTCGTTTAACCTCGCCCTCACTTTGTCAAGGCTTTCCTCGTACACCTCGGACACCCGCGACTCGAGAGTCGTTACCTGCTCGCCTCTCATAGGTTGTTGGTCTGCGCTACCGATCACCACCCGAGGTGGGTTAAGCCCGATCAGTACTTGGTGCTGGAACAGGAAAGGTGTCCCCAATACTAAATCGTAGTTTTGCAGGTTGATTATATCGAAGTACCGTTTGGAGTCAACGGTCTGGTACTTAAGCTGGGCCGTGGCCCCATGATTCACCTTCGAGCGGGAGCCCTGGACAGCGAGTTGTACCACTATGGGTTTCGCTAGCTCAATGCGAGGTATTTTCAGTTGGTCTGCCAGCGTGACGGACATGAAATCTGACAATGAGCCAGAATCGATTAGGGCCTTCGCTGGGTGCCCGTTGATATGTACCGTCACCACCAAAGGTTTTGGTATCACCCGTTTGAAGTCCTTAGCGATAGCAGAGCTTCGGTGTAGCGCAGGGTAAGTCCCTGCTGGGATCTGCTGTCCATTAAGCTCAACGACAAACAGGTGCGCATCTCGGCACATGACCTTAGCATCAGGAGGAGGGGTGTAGATCCTCCTGGCTACATCGTCAAGCTGCCGTTCAGCGGGGGTGAGGTTACCTCGTTCAAGGAGGCGGAGTATGTCGTACTCAGGTGCGTTTGCCATTATCGCATCTCGCAGCTTGCCATAGGCCCTCGTTAATGTGGATTTGAACCAGCGGACCACGTTGAACATTTCCCGGGTCAGGAGATGAAAGGGTACGGGCACGCGATATGCCTTTGCGTAGTCCCGTACCTCATAAGAACCATCATGCAGGCGCAAGCACTCAAACCGCAGCTGGTGGGGGTATGACTCTGAATCTTTCTCATAGGGTCCGTTCTCCTGGAGTAACTGAGCTACTCGCTGGCCCAATGGCGTCCCCATAGCAGGTCCAGGTGGCCGGGCTCTCATTTTAGATATATCCTGGGGCGAATACCCCCTAAGTTGGCCTACGTGTTTGTGGTACCACCCTTCCACACAGAACTTAGGGTTTAATAACGAGGAGGTGGGTATCGTTATTTCTGGGTCTCTCCTATCCTCACGGTCCATTATCGCGTGCTCAGTGTCAGAGACGCGATAGACCAGAAACCTCTCTGGGTCGGGTACCCTCTCTTTGTCGTCACCAGGGTAGTGCCCGGATCCCAGGTGCAGCAGATGCATGACTCGTTCCGCGAGCGGGTCGCCCATTACTTCAGGTGGGGTACATTGCTGCGTCGGAGGTGAGTTCTCGTAGTCCAGCGTCATTGATGCGCAGCCCAACCCTGACAAGTCATTAGATGTCAAGGGGTCGGGTCCAACCTCATCCACCTGCATGCCATAGTGCTGCATTGTGGGAGGGGAGTTCCTGTTGCTGCTCGCCTTGACGGTGGTCTTTTGTGGGCAGTTTCGTGATATGTGCCCTGGCTGATGGCATACGTAGCAGAGACCCTCCGCCGCATGGCGTTCTTTTTCGGCAGGACTGAGTTTTTCAGTTCTCCGTTCGGGAGCTTGGCCTTTGGGCCTCCCTCCCTCCCTTCGGCTGTTCTCTGGTCCTCCGCTGCCTTTTGCTGGGCCACCATCCGGGTCTTGTCTCCCACCAGGGTTTTGACCCTTACGTCGACGGTCGGGGCGCCGCCCCTTGCTGTCCTCGTTCTTGGGGTTAGACCCTCCATCGCCCTTTCCGGACTTGTGGGTTTGGCCTGCTCCCCCACTGGTTTCCTTTGCCCTACGGTCTCTGTTCCTCGTGGGGACAGAGTGGGCGATCTCAATGATCTCGGCAGCGTTAGTCACTTCCCTGAAGGATGAAGATTCTGGGTTTAGTTCTTTCTTCCACAGCTCCATCTGGATCTCTGACTTGAACCCTGTCCACAGACGGGTTACCTTTTGCCGTTCAGGTACGTCCCCAATCATGTTCCAGAGTTCACTCAACTCATAAATGTATTCTCGTACAGACTTGTCGTTTTGGTAACAACGGTTGAGCTTCTCCCTCTGCTTCATTCGGAAGTCGATCGGGAAGCAGTGGTTGAAGAGTTCCGTGAAGAATTTTCTAAGCCTCCATCGGTAAGGATCTCCTGATACCTCTCTCGTGTAGAACTCACGCGCTCTACCTTTCAGATAGTGTGCCAGGATGAAGACCCGCCTCTTCCGCTCCACCTGCCCGTCTTTGACATAGGCAGTCCCTTCGGTCAGGAACTGGTGGAAGGCACGAGAGTCGGGTGCCCCATCGTAATTGACAGGTGGGATAGGTTTCAGCGTGTTTTTGGTCTTACGAGTTTTCCTTTTCTTAGCTCGTCGTTTAGACGACTTTTTAGTGGCCTCATCCGACGATTCGCTGGACTCCGTTTCGTCGGACGAAGAGGACTCTGAGGACTCGGATGAGCTCGATTCTGATGGGCTGGAGCTGCTGGTCTCGTCAGCACTGGGATCAGGTGAGCTTTCTCCCACCCTTTTCTTATCCTTCTTGTTCTTACGCTTCTTAGGCTTGTCCATACCCATGGCACGGCCCACGTAACTCCGTGGCGCCACCTGCTGGATAGGCTCCATTGCTTGGGGAGTGGCCCGGGCTGACAGAGGCGAGGATGCTTGTTCGAGTACCCGGTTCACCATCCCCTCGACTGGGTTGCTAACCTTAGCACGCTTGGTCCTACGGGACCCTTTCTCGGTGAGTGCGAGCTTAGCTTCTAGTGCCTTGATGCGCAACTCATATTGTTTGGTCAATTTATCTTTGACTGCTCTTACAGCTGATTCAGCACGGGTACGGGGCACAAACGCACTTTTGTCCCCGGCATCAGTCACCATGCTCCTCTCATCGCAAGATCCCTCAAGCGATCGACTGACTTCACGCTGCTCATTTCGGTCAGCTGCCTCAAGGTCTCGGGCCAGACGGAAGGACTCCAGAGCTGCTCTCTGGGCGTCCAGATCGGTTTCTCCGTCATCCAGCTCCAGGTTGCCCCAATTAGTGGGGTCAGGGGCCTTGCCCTTATCCCTGGAGGTGCCTTCGTCCTTTGACAGGGTTGAACTCTCCCTGCTGAGGTTCAAGGTGCGTTTTCGCGCCTCAATTCTCTTACGATCAGCGTTGGTTAACTCCTTTTCCGCTAACCTTACCAGGTTGTCTTGCTCCTGGCTCAATTCGGAGGTTGCTCGTCTTTCCGAGGCCTCACGCGAGGGAATATTCCTTCCTCGCGTTCGTTTCACACTCGTCCATTCATGCGACTGATCGTCACCAGCCCCATCTGTTTCCTCACTGGACGACAAGTCCGACTCTTCATGTAAGTCGAAGGTTACCTTGGGTTTCATATTTTCATTATTGATATTTACATTTCCAGGGGTAGTTTCTACGGTATCCGCTTTTGCCGAAACCTTCGGCATCGCCTTAGGTTCAGCCTGTCCACCAGACCCAACTGGTGTCGCCTCGAGCCCTCCGGGCATCGAGGGAATACGCGTCAACACCACATCGCTGTACAAGCGGATGGGGGTGTTGACGGAAGACGCAGGGGAGACAGCACGAGGCGTGATCTCCCCCGGAGGTGCAGAGACAGTAGAAAGGGATGACTCACTATTGGCACGCGGCAGTCCGGCTGCCTTGTGAATGGGAGTCGAGTGGTCTGTTGGCACGAGCGCGAGTCGTGAACGAGACCGAGTTTGGTAGGATTTAGTAGACCAGCCCATAGTGTCATATTCATGCATGAATTAATTACATCTGTAAGACACAAGTGATGCATGAACCATTACTGCACCTTTTTTGGTGTGTGGGTGAATCTTGGTGAATCCCTAATGCATTGCTCATGCATTGCTCATGCATTAGCGCTTTAGCTCGCCGGGCTGCTTCCATTTGCCTAATCTGGCCATACAAATCTTGCTCGGCGATCGGGTCCTTTCATTTATCCAATCCGGTCATGCAAAAAGTGGGGGTACCTTTCCCTACCTTCGGGCCCATTAAATCAGATGGTACTGGTGCTTCCTGTACCTACTCCTGTACCTACACCCCATACTTCGTTCCTGATTTCAAGAGGCTTCTATACTTAAATGATTCATGCGCAAGTCAGCACTCGGCAGTCCCCGAATTTTATCTGAAAATTTGACCAAGTGACGACCGTCGGCATTCTCCGGTGTGTCGAAATTTGACTAAGTCCACAGTATAGATACTGTGAGTACAGCATTCTCCTAGCGTTTAAAATTTTCTGAAGTCTGTACAATGTACTGGTGGTGCTCCAGAGATTATTATTCAAAATTATATTTCATATACCAGTAAAAACAAAGTATCACGATTGCAATCAAAGTAAATACGCTACGAAGATGTCATTTTTGACTTTTTGGACCCTCGGAGGATGACATCCTCACCCTTGCGCTTGCTAACCCGGTTCAAATTTCCTCCGATGCCATTGTCCAGTTCGCGCCGGTTAAAAGGGACTGATGGGCGTGCCCTACCAGTACGCCGAATAGGTTGATCAGGGGTTGGTGGGGCTGCCGGATATGGCGTTGGAGGCTGAGACGCACGAGGGGAAGGTGTAGGAGGCGTGTGAGGGTGAGATGCAGGGATTACTGGCGCTGCCTGAGACGCAGAGGTTAGAGGGGCTGCTGGATCTGCATAAGATGGTGTTGGATGGTGAGACACAACAGGGGAGGGTGTAGGACACGTAGGAGGGTGAGAGACAGGGATTGACGGTGCTGGCTGAGATGCAGGGATCAGCGGCGCTGCCGGATACGCATGAGATGGCGTTGGAGGGTGAGATGCAAGAGGTGTAGGTGTGGGAGGCATGGGAGGCACCGGTGCTGGCTGAGATGCAGGGGTCAACGGGGCTGCCGGATCCACATGAGATGGCATTAGAGGGTGAGACACAAGAGAAGTAGTAGTAGGTGTACTAGGCAAACCAATTGAGGGGATCGGCACTTCCCGACCCACTGGAGGAAGAATGGGCAGTTCCATGTTACCGGTCTCCATGATCAAGCCTGGTGTACCTAGATCCAACAAAGATGACTCCAGAAGGGCCAATGCAGCGTCATAGTC